>QOCX01001132.1:0-21644 GCA_005959815.1 Sarcophaga bullata | reverse complement strand
TTACAGTATACGTTGCGAGTATATTTGGAGATTATGGGACTGTCCAGCCCTCATTAGGGTAGGAGAGAGGAATTTTTTGAGGATTCAGATTCATTAGGACACTGATGTTATATATAATGGGATGACATTAGGACATTATTACAGTCGTCGTCTTTTTCACTTTTTTTCCAATTTGTATTTCTCTCTTTTTCTACTTTTTTCTCCTTTCTCCCCTTTTCTATTTTTTATTTATTTAGGATGAATGCAAGACATCACTTGAACTCCGGTGTTGTACTTGCTTTAATGACAAATACACGTTCTTTATTAATTACCTGACCTATCTCTTTATCAATTTTGATTTTGTAGGAACAGTTCGTATATTTAATTTAGAATGTTGGTATGAATTTGGTAGACTTACGGTCACTACTCGATAAGTCATATTAAACGTTCCAAATAAACTTAGGTGATAAGTTTAAACTACACAATGAAATATATACTGTTATTAGCTCTTTATATGTGGATAACTATGTACTTTACTTTTCCCACTGTTAAGAACAAGGATCTATAATGGTTAATAAATATTATTTTCTAATTTATCAATACAAATAACTTCGGAAAACCCAACTCGTTAAAATATTTATCTTTATAGAATTTTCTCTCGGTGGGGACGCACCTATCAAGAACTAGTACATAGTTCATTAATGTATTCAGTGAATGAATTCATTTGCGTAAACGATCCTTTACAATAAATAAGATAGATAGATAGATTAAAAGATTTGAACACGTACATACGCATACATATACAAATCCAGTGCCATCTGGATATAGTGAACACCTTGTAATTCGAACCACTGGGTATAGTGAATTCGTTGTTTCGTAACTTAGCTTTACAAAAAGCTAAAACATCTCGTGCAAAGCAAAAAATTATAAAAGTTTTTATACAATGTGGCAACATAATATTTGTGTGGTATCTATTCGTAACACGTATACTATTAGGATTATTTGAGTAAAAATATTATTTTTTTACTTTTCCACATTAAATGAATTAATTTGTTTATTTTTTTTAACTGTATGTAGTGAATTTCTTGAGAATTAAAACAAGCCTATGCATGAATTATATGTATACATAGTAGGAAACACCATTTCAGTGGGTGTTTGGCATATAATGACCTCAAACAAATATTTATATCCATTGAGAACAAAGCAAACAGGATAAATCTCTTTAATAATAAACCGAAAGTTTTGAATTGGATAAGACTAGGGTGGAAATCAAATCTAATATCAATACCAATTCTTATCATGCCGTGTCAAAAGAAATCACACAATTACTGATAGTTGCTTAAGTTTCAAACGGTACAATATAGTATTTAATTTTGTATTTATTTTTATTTTTTTTTCTATATAAATTCAATTAAACTTTTGTAGTTATTAACAGTTTTGTACTTGGAACAGTATTATTTTCCCTTATTGGATTTAAACGAAAAATTAGTTTGTCAGAGTTGTCAAGTTACTTAATTTTCTGTCAGTTTGGACTTATGAAATTCAACTTTGGGGAATGGCCAGCAATTCAAATATTGAAATACTTCAACGTTACCAATCAAAAACTCTGAGACTCATTGTCAACGCTCTTTGGTTTGTATCAAATTTTTCAATCCACAATGACCTTTCCATTCCAAAGGTAATAGACGAAATAAGAAGGTTCAGTGGAAACTATTTAGACAGGCTAATTCACCACGACAATCCATTAGCTATTACTCTTCTTGATCACACCAACGAAATAAATCGACTGAAAAGACACCACATTCTGGATTTGCCATTTCGAAATTAATTATGTATCTATTTTTCATATTGTAAATATGTAAATATGTATATACTTCATTACTATTAATTTATAGATAAAATTTGCATAAGTATGTACGTTGTTGGCCTCAATGGAGTTCAACATATATGTTAAATTAATATTGTATCAAATTTGCTTATTATCCCAAAGGGATAGATTGTAAATATAAAAAAAAAATTATTGTTTTTACACATTAAATGTTTTATATGTTTAAATCGCTGCACCGTTCTTTTGTATTAAAATAATTTAAAAATAAAATATGTATACTTACTATTTCGTGTTCCATTATGCATGACTCAGCTATCCTGAACCATAACCTTGGATTGCTGTGATAGATTTTTAATGGAACGAGAAAGCACTGAAATGCCTCTTTTGGTCGTCTTAAATGTAGCAAAGCAATTCCTAAGTTGTATAAAATCTCACAAGATTTAGCTGAACTCATGTGATGTAAGTCGGTTTCGCGAAGGTTAGCAGATATGTGCTTATCGAAATTGATTGCATTTTGGAAGAAATTTGCAGCAATAGCATAATGCCTAACCCGTAAATGTATTACACCCATATTGTTGGCAATCAATGTATTTAATTCCTGATTATATACGCTAAAATATTTATAGGATATTCCTTATTCTAATCTAAACTAAATTTGAGCTATTTACCCGTTCATATATCCGGATACATTAATTTTTTTCAATTGTTTAGATGCCATTTGAAAATCCTTCATTATATAATATTGATGGGCTTTTAAAGCTGAAAATTCTGGCGACTAAGACAGAAAAATGTATTATAATTCTCTTCAATTTTCGTGTAGGTACAAATATCTTACGCCGTCCTCTGGTACTAATACTGTCGTCTTGTTAACAACGTGGGTTAACAATGACATTAGTTTCAAATTTCTGATGACTTTGTTATCTAATTTTGTTAGTACTTCTTGGGAATTGCATTCTTCCGATGTTGTTAAATTTAATAAACTAATTCCAAGCTTTTGCAAAAGTAATTCGAGGAAAGCAAGGGCTTTTTTTACTTGATTAGAAGCTAACAGAAGTCGCAGCTCCAAAACTCCAAGAACTCCTAATGTATTATCATTGTATGTTTCAATATTTTCAAATAACGGTTCAATTATATGAAGTGCTGTTCGATACATGTGGCGATGATAAAAAATTATTGCCTTATTATAAATCAAAATTGGCAATGTTGATTCCATAGCATCTGTTGTAATGGTAGGTACCTAGGAACAAATAAATCTACATGTATTATAAAAATTTGTATTGCTTTAAATATTATGAACAGAAAAAACCTTAAAAGACTTTTAACTTCTTATTGATTTCTTTTTAACTTTTCTTTAAGTGCGATAATTCTTATTCCTTTAAGTCGATTGTCATCTTTTATGAAATCTGGAAAACTTTTTCGAAGTTCATTGCAATTAAACTAAATTTCGACGGAATTGAGGTAGTTGAAGACGCAGTTGTTTTGTAGCTTAAATTGGATGCCAGGGCAATAAACAACCGTTGCAGAAACACGCATTTTATTTCTCCAATTCATAAACTAACGCTACATGTCGTAAAGAAATGAAATAAAGAAGACGGCAACGAAAACAGGTGGCGTTAATATGCTATAGTGTTGTAACATTGGATTTATAATCGTAAACTGCAATTCTAATATTTCTCTGTTATATTCTTTGTATTTCATTTTTTAATGAACTAATGTAATTTTTTAACAGTCATTTTTAATTTCTGTTTGAAACTTGTGAAAAATTTTACTTTTTTAGTAGCAATAAACCTCTTAGCTGCTTGATACGTGTTTGTAATTTCCCCTGTATAAAGAAAATAGACTTCAATAAATTATGAATCCAGGATAAACTCAATTCAATAGCAAAAGAGAAAAATTTAATATCATATTGTGGAAATAATAGAAATCAAATGAGTTATAAGGAAAGATGAGTTTATCGATGTATTATAAGAGGAAACGATCAAAAGGCCATATCAACATTTATTTTAAGCACTTCACCAATCCGAAAATCGTATATAAATAGGCCTGGAATACTCGATGGGAAGTGCACCGATCTAAGGATCCCGTAAGAAAAATATCACTATTTAAACAGTTACTCAACATGAAAAAGCTGGTAACGAGGAGAGATTTTTATGTAAAGTAAACAACAACGTTATCCAGGCAAGCAAAAGAACTTCAAATATTTCAACTACGGTCGCAGAAATCATTATACAGTTCAGTGTAGAAGTGGTAAAACCGAAAACAACAAAAAGCAGAACAATCAGATGTGATTACACACTCATACTGTATGTTTGAAACGATAAGCAACAAAAATATTTTAATTCGTAATATATGGTGTTTAGACAGTGTTGTTTCTTCTCATTGATGTTGCAACCAGGAAATATTTGATGCATTTGAAGCCCATATGAAACGGTTGCGATTGCCGGCCAGAGTAAAATTGAGGCAAAAGGGTAGAAGCGGAATTTGTCCTGAAAAATATAACAAATGAAGTTTTGTTTGTGTCTGATCTCTATGCAATTTAATTTTTGTTGGAAAAGTATCGGCAAAAGACGTCACAAATTCAATAGGTGAAATGTGAGAAACTAGGTCCATAATCCTGACTGAAGGGTTGTCGTGACCAATTATGTATGTATGTATAATCTTTTACAAATGGCGGTGGAAAAGCCACTTGAGCCTTACAAATTGAGACAATTGGCGGCATTGTGAAATGTTTTTCATGATAATGACCCTAAGCATAGCGATAAACTTACAAAAAATGGCTCTGTGATAACCGCTAGAAAGGTCTTGATCGGCGGCCTCAGTCAGCCTCTGGAAAGTTCTCAAAGGAAGTGATTCCTGCACTTCTGAAAACTTTGAAGAATCGGGGACCCTTGTGGAATGATATAGATCAAAAAAAATGTAAACATTTTGTGGACAGTGTGTCGCACCGCATAGAAGCTGTAGTTAATCCTAAAGTGAAACTATACAAAATGCTCAGCCCAAATAATTTTGGTATGCTAATTGTAAATAAGAGCGCAATAAACAAGTAGACCAAATATTAGAATGAATGGAACTAGTTCTGTTGTTGTACTTGTTTGTTAACGCTAGTTAAACCCTAAAACGTTTGTCTGAATGATTGTATGTTTCGAATTTTCGTGCTACATTTCTTCTCAGTTTAGTCGTGTCTTTAGAATGCGATTAGTGAAAAGAAATTGCTATAATACATATATATGTAAATACTATACTACCCCAACCATTATTAATTCATACAGCACACATTTTTGTTTGATAAACCAATATTTAAAGTTCCACATTTTGGATAATAATAACGACAAGGCCTTGAGAGTTACATTTTCTGAAAGGTAATTTTATATTCTTTAATTCTATATAACATAAGTTTAACACATTTTATAAATGTTTTAAAAACACAGACTAAAGCACAATTTCATTGTAATTCTGAAAGCTTTGTCATTATTATTATCCAAAATATGGAACTTAAAATATTGGTATATCGAATAAAAATGCGTCTGTATGAATTAATAGTGGTTAGAGTGGTATATAACCCTCAAAAAATTAATTAGACAAGCTGATTCCAAATGCCCCATTTCTTAATGCAATAACGTATTAGAGGAATGAATGCAGTCTTTAAACAATTATTTTGAGTCTATCGATTATATCTAAGACCAAAAATTTATAAATTTCATTTTTAATATAGAAATGTTTATTTTGGCACTGCATTATAAAATTTCGTTAACTATCGTTGTATTTTAGAATAAGCCCTTTTGTTTTTGTAATGTACTTATTAGACGAAACTGAGTTTTATGCTAGGATTTTGAAGCAAAAAATTGTAGAAATTACTCGGAAGTGTTGAAATTTCGCTGAAGTCAAAAATCTATTGAAGGGCTATTTATCCGTTTATTTTACTTTAATTAATACTCACTTTTTTTAATTTTAGTTTGTCTAGGGACTTTAGAAAACCGTCGTAATCTTTGCATGAACTTTTGTAAAATTTTGCCACAGCTTTATTGTGTTGCAGCTTTAAGTCATTATCCTTTAAAGATTCCAATTGTTCTAGCATTTCAATACATCCATCGTAATTACCTCTGTAAAAAGAAAATTTTATCACATTTTTCCTTTTCAATAACTTCAAGTGCATACCTATCGAACTCTTCGCTCGCTTTTGTAATTAACCGATAGTCATGTGCATCCGCTTTTAATTTATCTGGTATTGTTAATATTTCCGACATACCACCAACTTGAGATGTTTCCATTTTTTTTAGGTTTTACAAAAGCTCAAAAAACATCAAAAAATTTTAGTCCAACATATAGAAGAAATAAGAGTTGATTCTTTATTTCTTTTTGAAGCAGAAAACAATAGTGATGTCTACGCTTTTGCTTTTGTCTTTGGTTTCATTTTAACGCTTATAGCATTTTTGTAGTCAAACAACATTTCCCGTTTTGCAATCATCTGTGACCATTAACATTTCCAGAAAATTATATAATTGTCCTTAAAGTTACAAAAAGTTCTATTTCGCAAGAGGAAATCCTAACTTAAAACCAAATTTCACGATCGTATGGCAAAACATTTGAAAGTATGCATAAAATATTGATTATTTTAAAGTGACAGGTGATTGTTTTTTGCAATGTTAAATTACTTTTATTTATAATTATATGTGTGAACAATTTTCTCAGTGTATTGCATTAAAAATCATTACAATTGCAACCTTGGGTGACTTATATTTGAACTCGACTCACAAATTACTTTTTATTTGATGTCACTATTATAAAATAATGCAAAATTCATTTCTTAATTAAAACGAAAGATAGTGATATTTTAGAAAACAGGAAATTGTAAAATCGTTTTTTAAAGGTAAACAAAACAATTTTTAATTAATTGAAACAAGTCGTATAACAAAAGTCTACAAAAGGACCTCTAAAGATTCTTGAACATTCTAGAAGTCAAGTATACCTACATAATTCGGAAGAGTAAAAAAGGTAAATTATTGCCAATCTACATTTCTATTTAACATCAAAGCTATGATGGTGGAATCCGATGGCACAACCGACGCCACCCGTAGACTAAATGTTAAAAAGCAAACATTGGATGATGCCTATGCTGTGCCAGCCAATTTCTTGGAAATAGACGTTGTGAATCCTCAGACAACTATGGCGGCAGGCAAAAAGAGATATACTGATTATGAAGTCAAGATGCGGGTAATTATCACAAATATAAATCAATATATTTACATTAAAATGCATTCGAAATAATGCAGTATTTATTAGAAGTAAAGAAAAAAGATTTGGTAATTATAAGTAACACATTCCAAAATTTATTTTATTATGTATATGATGAACCATATATAGTATATATGTTTAGATGTGTGAACATATGTAAATACATATAACATGGGGCGTAAAGTATTATTTGCATAAAGAAGAAACTGATAAGTTCAATTCATTTTGATATTCGACAATTACAAAATAAATTTGAGGACAATAATTATGTACAATGGGAATTAGTCATCGGCATTGATAGTAAAAATATTTTCATATGATTCATATAGTCTTTCTACCTTTAAAACATGAATTTAAAAACTAACAAAAATTGTATTTAAATTTTAGCATAATATAAAATTGATTAACTGTATTTGTTCAAAGAATATGTATATCAAGAATATTGACAGTAAAACATATTTTAACATCCATTATCAACTTTAAACTATTCTGTCAAGACGGTATACCGAGACGCAATACTCGGTGTTGAAGAATACGATGTTGGTACAAACATTGTGTACTGGTTATACGAATTATCTATTGAAATATATGAAAATGATAGCTATTCATTGAAGCAAAACAATTCACATCCAAACTGTAATCATGGCCTTTGGTCTAATCCGTCCATCCTCTTAAATACTGAAAAGAATTTCAATGTGCTGTTTATTTCTGATGCACTTCAAACTAATAAATGGATTAATATGCTAAAATGCATTCCTAATGTTTGTATCATGTTCGATCCATTCGCAATCTTCATTCTTAAATATTTTTAATAAAAAACTGATACATTTAGCTTTGAAACTACTCATTTATTTATGCTGTTTTGCAATATATTAAATGCTTTTCGTATGTTTCATTATGTATTCTTCTTCTAAAATCTCCACTCTAAAGTTCCTTAATAAAAGATCAGATACTTTTAACTTCTAGAATATGCCGTATTGCCGAGGAGTAATAAAGAATAGGATGAAAATATAAGGCTAGTCTAAAGCTAATTATAGGAGATGTTTGCTTGCAATTACAATAAATCATGGAGGTCGACGTCTTTTTATTTAAAACTATTTTATTAGAACATGTCCAATTTATAAGAAAAAAAAATTCTTTTGAAATTAAACTTTGACTTAAATTAGACCAAAATTTTCAGAAGAAAAAACCCAAATCGTAAAAAAATAGAGGAAATAGTCATTGTGCCACTTATCTCCGTAAATTTTTCTTCTAAAGTTACCAAAATTCTTAGGGATTAGGGAATTAATGTTTGAAGAGGATATATGTATACTTCCTAGTAGCATATTTATTTTCTATAATACTACAATTATTGTTTTAATTTGCATGATGCCTGTAACAATAAAAGTTTGCTGACGTTGATTTTCTCAATAAAGATTCTTATGCCTTTTTTGGATCGGTATGAGTAAACTGTATTTATTCTAGAGTAAGATACTATTAAGATCATGGTGCGTTCAATAACTTAACCATATAATTAATATACATACGTATTTTTATAAATAATATAGCACCACATTGAAATGAAAAATCGGTCTTAGTGAGGCAGAATCAATGCCATTACAGTTATATTTTTAAATTATTTACTAAAAAAAATAACTTTTAATTATAAACAATAGGCAATAACAAATGTATGTACACATATATCTTTTACACATTTTTCATTAGTTTTATGTTTTTATTATAGACAAATCTTCCTGTGTTTAAAGTGAAAGACTCTAGTGTACGACGTCGTTATAGTGATTTTGAATGGTTAAGAAACGAGCTAGAACGCGACAGCAAGGTATAATTAAATTAAAAAAATAAATTCTTAAAAGACTAACATTTATTTCGCTTACCCTTAGATTGTTGTACCACCCTTACCCGGTAAAGCTTGGAAAAGACAAATGCCGTTTCGTAATGACGAAGGAATTTTTGATGAGAACTTTATTGAAGAACGACGCAAAGGTTTAGAGGCATTTATAAACAAAATTGCCGGCCATCCTCTAGCCCAAAATGAAAGGTGTTTACATATGTTTTTGCAAGAAAGTGTTATTGATAAAAATTATGTTCCCGGAAAAATACGTAATACCTAAGAGAGAAGTGTACTTGAAGTAAAAATTATTTGATAGGAAATGTTAAAAATTTTACAAACAGTAAATAAGAAAAATATCGACAATTCATCTCAATAATGTTTCATTGATGTATTTAATCATACGATCTATGATTCTGATAATAATATACTTTTGCTTTTGATTTAAGATATTCTATACATTTACATTTTATATATTTTCGAATTCCAATGTTAAATAATCTAATTATAATTGTCTTAAAATAAATACAACATTCTTTAAATAATATGTTTTTCAAATAATAAGTGTTATAATTTATCGTATACATAATCAAATAAATTTTCGTTTAAACCAAACAGATAATACGAGTACCTGGTTAATTTACTACTTTCTCCTAAAAAGGACGACGTTTAGAATGTAATGCAGTATTTTTTTAGCATAACAGTACACACAGATGACTTAAATATCTAACAGCTAAAGAAAATTAAGCTCAACTCTGCAATAAATAGATTCAGATAAATAAATATAAAAATGATTGAAATGACGTAAGCAAACTCTCTAAGAATCTGATGTATAGTAAGAACATAAGACTTGTTTTATTAAGTAGGTTTTGTAGCTGTTTAAAACTAAATTTGGTTATATGCAACTACTTTGCTACACCCGCATTAGAGCTTTACGTTTGGCAATTGGGTTAATTTGAAAATTGCTCGAGTTTTTACGTATGAGTAGACGTAATTTATTCAGCATTGACTTCACAGGCTGATTTATTGGTCAATTTTGGGTGGCAACCAAACTTCAGTAGTGTAGGTATATGCCAATTAAATAATATGCTATATGTATCTACAGCATATATAGGAATACGAATTTAAGGATGTAAAACAGAAATAGATTAAACGGATACAATAATATTTGTACACTTGAAGGGATGGTAATGTTTGATATTACAAATATTTAAATATGTGTATGTACGTTTAATACAAGTTTTATGTAACAAATAACAAATAACCTTTAAAAAATATTTCAGTACAATGAGACCGTTGTGCGAAGACTAAAAATTTTATATTCCATTCTACTGAATTTTTATAACTTTAGGGAATGACAAAAAGTGTTTACTCAGTTTATTAATAAAATTTACCATTATTAATTCAATACAATTGGAATTCTTTATGTAAATTAAAAAAAACTTAATTGGAAGATTAAAAATATAAGTATACGGTGTTTCAAAAAATAATCCGTTAAATACATATTAAAGATATTCACTACACTTTATCACAATACAACATATTATTTCAGCGTTTTTTACAGCTATCCGGCGTCATCAACAGTCAATGACGGCATCACGCCGTCAATCTTAAGTTAGTCGCCTTGGTTAACTTCCACAGTGTTTTTCTCTCTGATGGATATATAAAAATTGTGTTTTGTATATGAATAGTTTAACATTTAATACTAAATAAATTTAGCGAATTATGTATGTTTTTGTTATGTGTTGAAATATTGTTCTAGTGAGAAATGATTAAATACTTAGTACAAAGCAAAACACAATGTATTATTTTTTTGGGAAAGAATAAATTAAGAAAAAAAAATAAACCGGAGCCGGTCATAGTCATTTTAGGAATATTTTATTGCCCTTGGAAGCTATCTGTGCTACAGTTACGAAACTGATTAGGGGATGAAAAAAGCAAAAGTTGATCTAAAATAGTTGAAACCAATTGTTCACATTTATCTATTTGTAATCTGATAAAATTATCCTGTCACTAGGTCAGGTTATTTTAATAACTTTCATATAGTTCCATAGTTACACTACTCTGGTATAGTATCTTCAAGAATAATATGAATTTTATAACAACAAAAGCATTGAAGAAGTTTGAAAGAGTGTAATTGAATTCAATATTTATTTAAACCCGACTTTAAGTTCGAGTAGTATTTCTATGGAAATATCAAATGGACAAATAATCTTTATAATAACCTATATATATTTAAACTCTTGTGAATAGCTACTAAAACGTGCGAAAAGCTAATACGTCATATTTGCAATAATTTATATGAGAGTTAAAATGTCCGAGACTGGTTGCAAACATTTTCAGTCATTTGTTAAGGAACACAGCTTAGATACATATAGAATAATAGATGCGTATTTTTCAGCTTGTATTAATAAAGATGCAAGAGAGAAGAAGGTAAGATATCAATTAATATAACACAAAATCTATTCAGGAGTACTTAATTTGTTAACCTTTCAGGCATTAACTTGTTGCTGTTTTGAATGTGGTAGTTTTGGTGTTCAACTCTTTGCTTGCCTTCATTGCATTTATTTTGGTTGCAGAGGTTCACATATCGCTTCTCATCTTCGTTCAAAGAAACATTCTATAGCTTTGGAACTTTCACATGGCACGTTGTTTTGTAGTTCATGTCGTGAATTTATATACGATGCTAGATGTCGAGAAATTGCATCAGTTAATCGAAAACTTGAAACGAAAGATTTACAAAAGAGTCTCAGCTGGACACCATGGATCCCCACGCCTAAAGAAACTAATCTTATGCTTGCGAATCCAAGACGTCGACATGTGAGAGCTAACGAAACCGTAGGCTTGAGAGGACTAATAAACTTGGGATCGACTTGTTTTATGAATTGTATTGTACAGGTAACGCCTTTTATATAGAAATATTTAAAAAAAATCAGCTATATGATATATTTTTGTCTGTAGCGAATATTTTATATATATTGTAACTTACTGCGTCTGCCAGGAATCAATTTTTGAAACATAATAATAGCTAACAGAACATTTAAAATCGGTACACGTATTATTTAGAAGAGTGACACATTAACCAGTTTTCTTCATTCAGCAAAAATTTTAGCAATAGTTTTTTAATATTATTGAAATTAAATAAACAAGTTGAATATATTATTTATTTTGCAAAAACGAAATTCAAAAACAAAAAAAAAAAAAAAACAATGTCTTTTGATATGTAGGGACTTTTGTGATTTCGTATGAATGTAGTTATAGGATATAATAGGCATAATTTTTTTTGTTAGTTAAAACTTCTTTATAAAAAAGGTTTAAGTCTTTTTAGTTTGTGGTAAAGATATATTAAAGGAATAAGCGCATGTCTGCTAACGCGAAAAACAGTTTCTTAAACTGATTTCAACCATAAAAATGTTCGTCAGATCGGCTGCAGGGCCGTTGGTGATTGTGGTCTCAATAAAATTGTGTTTTACGACTATTCTGTGTCGTACGCAATCTTATAAGCATTTTAATATTTCTCTGCTAATGACATTTAATGCTTCTGATTACAGGTTATGCAAATAAAAAAGAAAATTTAATAATTTTTTGATAAAAATATTACCCAAGCACTCATTCTTGATATTTTTTTGGTTTAAATTGTGCATTTTGCATTTTAGTAATAACGTGAATAAGATATTTTCTCAAAATCTTTTAGAATTGTTTATTAATAATAAAAATTGACATAAGTGTGAAAATTCTTACGTTTAAATTTTTAGAAAGGATCAATAGAAAAGTCCAATTTTACGATGACGGAACAATAAATATGATTAGCATCAAGACTATCAAAAAATAATGTTTTACAATTAAAAACTTTGTATTCTATAGGCTTTGATACATACTCCTCTATTGAGCGACTACTTCTTATCGGATCGTCACGAATGCAATGCAAAGTCGTCTCTAAAATGTTTAGTTTGCGAGGTTTCAAGGCTTTTTCAGGTATGAAAACTTCTACATACAATATATGCAGAAAGACAAATCTCATAAAATGTTTGTGTATTTAAAGGAATTTTATTCTGGATCAAGATCGCCTTTGTCATTACACAGATTGTTGCATTTAATTTGGAACCATGCTAAGCACTTAGCAGGTTATGAACAACAAGATGCTCACGAATTCTTTATTGCGACATTGGATGTTTTACACAGACATTGTCTTAAGGCCAAGTCAGAATCAGAAAATGCTAATAAATCGAGTTCGTCTACTACACATACGAACTGCCCTACTCAATGTAACTGCATTATTGATCAAATTTTTACAGGCATGCTGCAAAGTGACGTAGTATGTCAATCTTGTAATGGTGTATCAACAACAATTGATCCATTTTGGGATATATCTCTAGATTTAGGAGAAACAGCTCATGGTGGTACAACTCCAAAGTCTCTGATTGATTGCTTAGAACGTTACACTCGTGCCGAACATTTGGGTTCTAGTGCGAAAATTAAATGCTCGACATGCAAATCATACCAAGAGTCTACTAAACAATTTAGTCTTCGAACTTTGCCCAGTGTAGCTAGTTTCCATTTAAAACGATTTGAGCATTCATCGCTAATTGATAAAAAAATATCTACCTTTATATCGTTCCCTGTTGAGTTTGACATGACTCCATTTATGTCAGATAAAAATAATGCATACGGTGATTTTCGTTATTCCTTGTATGCGGTGGTAAATCATGTTGGTACAATCGACGCCGGTCATTATACAGCCTATGTGCGACACCATAAGGATACATGGGTTAAATGTGATGATCATATAATAACAACAGCAACTCTAAAACAAGTTTTGGATAGCGAAGGGTAATTATAATTTTATAATTTTCTATTTATTAACTACTACTATATATATATATATTTTTTTTTTTAGCTATTTGCTGTTTTATCATAAAAATATTTTGGAATACGAATAAAACAAATTGGTTATATGCAATAATTGTGCAAAAAATGGAATTGATTGCGTATGATAAAAAATGTATTTTCTTATTCATGTTTCTATTGTTTTTTAAAAATTTTATTATCTCTCAACGATTAGGTGATATAAAACAACCACTACTATTCACTTTAGACTATTTAGTATTGAAAAATTAATTGATTAATTTTACCATTTATTTAGAACTCTTTAAAGTAAATTAGATATTGTTATAGATTTATTATCATTTGTAATATTTTCTCATAAAATTGATGTCGTAATAGCAAATTCACTTCTTAAGAACACAGCATATCGTTAGCCTTGTCTTTTAGCTGTTCAAAAAGTATTACTGCAAATAAATTTATCAACTGATTTCGACATCAATTTTAAACTATTCTCAAAATACAAAATATTTAAAAAAATTAAACTAAATTAAATAAAAACTAAAAAGAATTTAATACGCGGAAACTTTTAAAATGTAAAAAGATTGTAACAATATTTAATATATACCGCAAGCATTTATCTAGTTTTGATTGAATGATGTTAATTTTTTATAAAATTTTCCATTAAAACAATCGCTGCTTACATTACCATAAAATTACATTACATCAAAGGTATGCTTACATCTATAGTAAAAAACTAGCTTCCTTCAGTTTAGCTACAAAATTGTTCCAAATTAAACTTTAAACGTCCATCAAAGTTTTTATAATAATTTTAATAATGAGAATAAGTAATTTTTTAATCGAATTTTCAGAATGTTAAAAAATACGAACAACTTCTGGGCTCGTCCGGGAATTGAACCCGGGACCTCTCGCACCCGAAGCGAGAATCATACCCCTAGACCAACGAGCCGTATGCTTAGTATGTGGTAAGTTCTTTTTATATACACTAAACGAAAATATGGTAAAAAAGCAGAATATTTCACCTATATTGTTGGAAACAAACACAGGGTCGATTTAAAATCCTGTACTTGACAATGTTGTATTTTAATAGCATTATTTCCGTAAACATGGCTGTAGTATACTATAATTACTCTGTGCGCATTATGAATTCGTTGCTTGTTAGAACGAATTTTTATTTCTTACTTTATTTCAGAATAATGTAAACTGCACAAACCTATCTTGCTAGTACAAATTTGATAGCTTAAGTTCTAATATAGCTGAATGTTTAGTTGTAAGAAGCAAATTAATATATTGTTTGCACAATACCGAAATAGAGTGCGGTCCAGATTTTAGTGAACATTTTGTAGTTTTTTACGCACATTCTTTTGCACATTCTTAATTTACTTTGTTAGAAGCGAAGTGAACAACGAGCGTCCGTATTGAATATGTGACATATTTTTAAGAAATTTAGTAACTTTTCAAGGAGCATCACTGGTTTTTGCAATTATATAAAAACTCTACTTCGTATAATAAAAATAACTTTTATAAAACATGTTAAAACATATATTTTTTGAATAAGTAAGAAAAAAGATATCGCAAAGGGGTCTGAGTGCGGCCTAAGTGTGTCTGCTCATGCCTCCATCGCGGAGGCGCCACTCCTATCTAAGTAAAAAGATGTTTGGTATTCAACTTAATTCGAAGAGGAAATGTCTGATATCACATACTTGAGTACGATTGCGTTTTTGAAATATAGCTAAATGTCAAAAAATATGTATGAGCTACTAGATTTAGATATTGTGTAAATGCTTTAAAAATGTGCTATATTAAAATGTAATAAATAATACGTCAATGGCTTATTTATTAGCAGTTGACAGCACTGTTTCGCGTTCCTGTAAGAACCTTTATTTTTGATGTTGCAGTTTTCACAATCTCTTTTGACAGACAGCCTTTTATATTCTCTGGCCACACACAATTGTACTATGTTTATCATTTTTTTTATTTGTCAAAATCGATTAGTAAAATGTTTTATGTGAACAAAGATTTATTTAATTTTGGTAGTTATTGTTACTATAGTGAAATATCGGAAATTTTTAGAAAGAAAATTATATAATTTAGATGATCAAATAAAAAGTATCGCATCACCTGTGCTTGAAAAAGCAGTAATATTTTTATTGAGGGTGATAATTTAAAACGAAATCTTATATCTAACATACGTACATCTGGAAAACGATGAATTTTAGATAATAGCCCACTTAATAATAATAAAACACATGTGATTATGGGAATTAAGATTACATCAGACTTGTATTCTTTAAAATTTCTCTAATTGTGATAAAATTATTATGTATTTCCTGTTTACTGAATGCTATTAAATTTAATTTATATGAAGTTGTATAAAAACATACATATATATATATTCATATTGCTGAACTCGAATGTACAGAAATTTGTTTTAAAATCTGTTTGAAAACAAATTAAATTTTACAACATGGACGAGGTGTTTTCTTTGCATACCGAAAAATTTGATTTATATGATGGTATGTAACAATATAATATAACATAATATGTAATGTACTATCTAGATATGTTATTAATATGAAAATGTCGTCAGTGCTAACATACATACATATGCATGTAAAATTATTGCAAGTTCTCCAATTGTCCACATAAAGAAAATTCATTTATTTTTTCTTACAGAAATCGTTAAATATTCTATGGATTATGTATTATGTTTTTACAAGTAACATTACCTTTTATGTACATTTTCTATCTTATATTTATTGCGATAGTATTGTCAAATAACAAAGATTAATTTTAGTGTTAGTAAGCGAAAAGGAACAAAAGAAGTAGGTTTCTGTTTGACTAGTAATATATGAAATATGAAAATTTATAGACAAGTGCAACAGAGGATTGATAAGATGTCTTTTCTTGAATTTCCTTAGTGTAAAATTAGGTGTTTTATTATTTTTGGCTATATTTTCGTTTTAAACATAGTAAAACAAGAGGTGTTTCAGACAAAATTAGTAAAAATATATGTATGTACATATACCGCCTACATTACATACATTTGAAATTAGCTTTTAATTCTTAAATAATAAATCGATCCTGCAAATCTAAAGTTAGTTTACAAAGTTAACCTATTTAGACTTAGATTTCCTATTTGTAATCATTGAATTTTATTGGCTGTTATTGAAAACATTAAATATATGTATTTGCTATATATGCTTTTTACCGAAATATTCAAATATTTATGTTTAAATAGATCAAAAGTAATTTATTATTAATTTCCAATTTTTTTTTCTTTATACATTTCTATGCTCTAATCGATGTCATCTAAAAGTTCTTCTACTGGCTGGAATTCTTTCAGTGATTATATTGCTTTCTATATAAATAACAATCCTGGAGAATGGTCTTACTGAGAACGGAATATAAGTGATGCCATATCTATTTATAAATTGAAAAATATACGATAACAATAGAATTTGGTAAAGAATAATTTATATATTATGTTGTAAAAAGCATCATTTGAAATAAATATGACTTCAATTACAAAATTAAGATTTAAATATTTACAACGTCTGTTTTGTTTATTGGCTTTTGTATATAATGTTATTCTTTATCGACAAGTTAATAGTAATCATATCAATTTTATGAGAAAAGTTTTATTCACCGCTAATTGCTTTTTATAATAAAAAGGATAGATGATCAATTTAAGGATTACTTCGTTTATGTTCTTTAAATAACAAAGTTTAATGAAAACCGTTTTGGAATTAAATTTTATTCCAAATATTATTATAGTATATTATCAACTAATAAATGTTAATTAAAAACATATTATTGACGATTTATCTTCCCTTTTGTTATCCTATATTTTTTTAGAACGAAGAGAACGCATTAAATTTATTTTCAAAAATATATTACTCTCTTACACCCAAAAAATGTGTGTAAAAAAGTGATCGCAAATACTTTTCTAATACAGAACTTTAGGTATCAATTACATTTGTCATGGTTTTTTGTATCTTTATGTGACTTTTTATGTTGCGATTTTTTGTACAATTTGATCAAATTCTTCACACTAACCAACTTTAGATACCAATTATTTATTACTTATACATACTATTGCATGCCAATTATATTTTTAATATGGCGTTTTTTTAAATAAAGTCAACTGAAATTAACTGATTGATGGCCGAAAATTGTTTTTGGTGTACAAACGACTTTTAAGAACGTTTTAAAAATCAGGCATTAAACTGTTTTTACTTCGTATTCATATTTACAACATTGAAAAACAAATAATAATATAATATGTATTACATATGTATATCTAAATATTGATATAATCATTTAAACATTAAATTTATTAGTGTCACCTTGTTTGTGTTAAAATGACACTACATAGTATGTGTCGGCAAGAAGTACTTGCCTTACAAATTGTCAAAATTCAAAATCAGCTGTGTAGTTCGATGTGTACGTAAAATTTTTGTTTTCTTTAAAAGTTCGCATTACATTTCCAGTTACATTGTGAAAAATTAAGCGTAAATCATTTTGAGTAGAAATAATTTTGCATAGTTACATTAAAATGGTTGTCGGGTAAGATGTTTTAGCTGAAATGCATTTTTTATAGATTTATTCAACTTAAGTTTACGTAATCATTTTTCTTCATTTAGCTTTGTAATACGGTCTGGATTACTAGTAGGTGCTTTTTATTACACAAAAAAGGCTGGTGTTTGGGGAAGTCCGGAAGAAACTGAGAAACTTTATAATAATATAAAAAATGAACTGCGTCCCCATGCTGTTCGTTTGGAAAAGCAATTGCCTTTTGAGATACCGGCTCTACCTCAAACAGGTGAAATTCGTTTTGTCGCGAAACACTACTATAATGAAGGAGTCAAGAACACATTTCACTTTATTGAAATGTTACCATGCTACACAGGCCAAATGATAAAAAAAGCTAAAAATAAATTTGATGAGTTTTCACAACCTCCAAAGGCTACAGATAAATAAGTGCAAGAATATAATGTTCTTTAATTGTTGTAAATTTGTATTGTTTTTGAAACCAAAATAAATGTCATTCATCCTAACGTTATTTTTCGTTGCGTTAAACTTTATCCGTGCGTTGGCCTGCTATTTATATTTTTGAAAACGCTGTTAAATCGATATTGGCTGACGGATTTTGTGTTACTCCATCTTGGTACATGTTGCGCGCCTGAGCGAGGCGTTCTTAATAATGTGTTCAGAACAAATTTGAGAACCAATTCTTAAGCAACGAGGTGACTAGTAAACCTGAATTGATAAAGGACTCTAAGTAGATAAATGGAGTGTGACAAATGCATAACATTGCATCGGGGCCAAATAGATTCATATTGATCTTTTTAACTCACAAGAATGAAGTAAATATATATAGGCAAGTGATATACAGTGACTAGAGAGATAATAAAGATACAAATGTGGCACTCGGAGATTTGATGAGAAAGCGCGTAAAATGGAAAATAGTTGATAAATTTTACTGAGATTTTATATTTTTTTAATTCTTATTAAATTAAGGTTAAAATAGAAATTCCCCTGCGGAAAAGATAAGGGCTCCCTATTTACTTTTCAAAATAATTATAACATAATTATAATATACTAATTTATATGCAATAATTTCAGTAATAATGATTTTGTAGAATGGGTAATACTTTGTATTAATTTAATTTATCATGTATTGCTTAAAACTGGTAGACATCATCCCAGAATGTGGGTCACAAAATTTTGGTATATCATATGCAGCCTGAATTAATTCTAAAAGCTTATCAGAATTTGTGGGATATTGAATAGAATTTGGATGTCAAGATGAGGTTGGTATGATATACTGATATAGTTGTATTCAAACCATTTCATAGTACACTTTTTGTATATTTAGGGTCATTATCCTGCTGAACCGCGACGAAGTTGCATATTTTTTTCTACATTGAGCATGAAATTTCGAAGGTATACAAGTGCTTTGGCTTATTCGACGTGAGATCTCGGTTCAAACCCCAGGTCAAACATTTCTAACAAAACGAAATATGAAAACATATTTCTTCGACGACTTCCTCTTAGCAGATTACTGGCAAAAACTCTGATAGTAAATATAATTGCCATAAAAAGTTTCTCAAAAATCTGTCGTTCGGAATCGACTTTAAACTGTAGGTCCCGCCACTCATGTATAAAGTTAACACACACAAAATAAGTGGTGTGAGAGACTAAGTCGTCATCCTGACTAAAGGATTGTAAAGACCTATTATGTGTTATGTTATGTATGACCAAAGTGTAAACTTGAGGATTTAGAACATTCCATTTGAGGAATTGAATTCCGGTTTAATTTTATATGCGGGTAATTACACTTTCTCAAAACACAAGTCAAGTCTGTTTAATTTTAATAAGGGCTACTTTTATTTTCCACTCCTCAACCCGGTATTGAACTAAATTCAGTTGAGATTGTACTAAATTAGAACTGATTTGCTATGAAACGGATGTTAAAATTGCAGTGTCGTCCGCATACATCGAAGTTATTACACGGTCAATTATTGTCAAATATGTGGTAAAAACTGTGTAAAGGATAGGTCCTAAAACATTTCCTTGTTTAACATAATTTCATCTATCAGTTAAATATGATTTAAAGAGCAGATAAATGCTTTTGAGAGAACCTTCTTAAGTTTATAACATAAAGTATTTTACCACACTTTATCAAACGCCTGCTGAGTTTCTAAGAATGTTAGTGAACAATATTTTTATACTTTCAACTTATTTCATATTTTTGATTCGACATACGCTATCTAAGAGGACAGTCACATCATCATCATTGTATTTTCACGATCTCGAAATTTTCTATGAGGCATTGCAAAGGTTAGTTTAATCTACCCCACTGATCATTAAGATTCTTTATAGGAATATTACTTTTCACCGATCTTTTACAATACCTCTTAGGCTTCCATAATATATGTTCATTGTGTTATATCGCCTAGGTAGAACCTTTTAAATATATTAACGTTTTGTGATAAAAAGCTTGACGATTAAATTTCGATTGTTTTGTCAAATTTTGCGTAGTCTACGTTTATTTGTGAACATATTTCTGATTATAATAAAGGCGTTCATAATGTAATATGTATAAGTAGATAACTAGAGACTTTTTTGATGTCAGGCATGTCGATGAAATTTAGTACAAATACAATTTCACACAAACAAAGTTAAAAGTGTTACGATTTAGATTGGTGCTTTCATAGCACCACTGGGGCGAATTTAAAGTTCTTCTTTTTAACAATATGACAATACATTTGGGATTTATCTTACTCGATTATATTGATTGTTAATTAGCAGCATAGTTGGGTTGATGAATAGTAGCTTCTTTCTTTGAAACTGGAATCTTGAATTGTTGTGCAAAAAATATAAAAAATTAAAAACTAATACAATAATAAAGTATTATATTTGAATTTTAACTAGTCTTCAATTCTTCCACTGACCTACTGCGGGTTTATAAAGTCACAGGTATATTAATCATTACGTTTCGAAAAGGTTCATAGCCATGAATGCTGTTTCTTAAAGTATAAGTTCAATACCAAGTACAACCAATTTAACTGTATAAACTATTGAAACGAGAATACGTTATAATCAACATCTTCAAATGCGGAAATAACATTGACCACAACTAATAAATAAAAACAATAAATTTGTGTATATATTAGTATTTTAATAGATATATCTATACCAGTTGGATACAAATACTCGTATAAATCTGTATACATATGTGCTATAATTTTGAATATAAATAGGTGTGTGAGTACTACACAATAAAATATTTAAACTCCTAAACTACAGTAAAATATAATAAATAGAATTATTCAAATAATAAAATAGTAAAAATATAACAGATAAAGTCTAAGAATAAAAAATTTATAAAAATTGTAATTAAAATTAAATGTTCTTTAAGTGTTTTGT
>QOCX01001131.1:30996-42206 GCA_005959815.1 Sarcophaga bullata | reverse complement strand
CGCAGCGCAGCAAACGCAGCAATTTTGCAACAATACTTTGCTTGTTATCGCATTGCCTTTAAAATAATCGTTTCCATATACAGCAGGAGTTACCAAAAATTTTTTGGCTGTGTATTAGTGAGTGAGAGAGAGAAAACAAATTGAGAGAATTTATTTATGTACTGTCAAAGAAAAATGTTAGTAATATACGGTATTTTGATTTTCATTTCATAAACATGCATAAAGTTTTACATCTTCGACTCAAAAATTAGGGAATGTTTTTGATATTTAGTAGGAGCTACTTTTGGTTCATAAATTTCTTCACCTACTAATAACAAACATTTTCATTTTTCCAAAAAAAAAATTGCGTTTAGTCTACAAAAAGGCTGTTCCCTTTCCTTTCTTAAATGTCTTAAAATGTCCTTTAAGAACATATTAAGGCATTGAATTTTAATAAAAGTGTTTTCAAAATATTTAATATTTAAAATATTTTTTGAGCGTATACCTGAAAAAAACTGTCATAGCATCCGCTAACATATGCACTCGCCGAAATCTGATTGGCGAATAAACAAAAGAGCATAAGCAATGTGTGTGAATTCTCCCTGCACAATTGTGCTATGAAATGGTAAGCCCTGGTTTATAGCATCATGTTTTAAAATATATCGGCTCCTTTACCGAACGTTCCGATTTTTAAATTTAAATATGTGTTATGAGATATTTACGAAATTTATTATACAATTGAAAGGCCTATTAATGTCATTATGTGTGAAACAGAACATCGTTCATATGCTTGGCAGACTTCTCTGTATAAAATGCATTTAAAATAACCAATTTTCGGTGGCTCTAACTCATTTGTCAGAATAAAATTTGAACATGGCCGCGGTGATTTATGGTTTCCCTGAGTTTTATAAAAATCCTCCAGGGAAAAATGTCTAATGGTATCAAATCGCACGCTCTCATTGACCTATACGTGAGATGACAATGTACTCAAATAGCTCGTCAGAATATCTAATGTGACAAGAGCTTTTTGAACAATGGCGCCATAGAGCATGAAGTAGAATGAATTCATAAATATTAATGGATAAACAAAAAAAACTCTTTTCATTTTAAAATCGTCTTATTTTCTGTTTTCGCATTATTAAAATTAATATTTGAATTAATTTCAATGTAAGAAGAAAAATTCATATTACTGTTGTTGTTATTGTATTAATTATAATTATATTCACATAATTTAACAAAAAGGCTAAATATTAATAAGTTTTTGTTTGTTTAAATCATAAACAAATTGATTATATTAAAACATCAACTTTATTTGATCTGTTATGACAATAAAATAAATACGAATTCATAATTAAATTAAATATGTTTTATTTCTTTTTGTTTTTGTTTTTGCGTTTATGTAATGTTTTTTTCTTTCTTCTTATTTTAAATGTTTATTATTATTGTTGTTTATTATTCGGTATGTATTAATGGATTATTTGTTTAGTGGCTGTTGCATAATTTTTGCCAACTAAAAAAAAAAAGTCTTTCCAAGTAGACCAAATAAAATATTATTATAAATATTTATACAGCAATTAATTTATTAACTATAAAATAATTAAGTAAACAAAAAAAAAAAAGAAAAATTAATTATAAAAATAATTAATTTAAATCATACATTAATTTTCAGCATTATTTGGTTCCTCACATTCAAATGAAGCCATCATTAAATCTGAAAGTAAAATAAAAGGAGGTTATAAAACTTTAATACTTTTGTTAAACTATTATTATTATTATTTTAATTCAAAAAGATAATTTATTTAGCCCGACTATTTAATATCCTACAACTAAATGTGGTGTGTATGTGTCAATTCAATACCATTTTCCATAGCTCGCATTGATTGTGGAATAATCACTGATCGATCAAGAACTGATCGATCAAGACCAATAACACTGCGGTATATGCTACATACCTACACAATCTTAATGCTCTAGCCACACATACATACATAATTGATCATTACAATCCTTCAGTTAAGATTACGACCTAGTTTCTCACACTACTTATGTTGTGGCAGGACCTACAGTTAAAAGTCGACTCCGAATGACAGGTCTTTGAGACACTTTTAATGGCAATTTTATTTCCTCTCAGAGTTTTTGTCAGAAAGCTGCTGAGCGTAAGTCATTTGATCTGGGATTTGATTTGGCCTTACGTCTAATAAGCTAACACCTTGTCAACTAGACTACAGCGACTTTTTTCTTTTTTACTTGAAAGAGCATCCGTTGTTGTAGACACACAATTAAGGTATGTGTTTAGCAGTAGCCTTTTTCCAATAGACGTCCAGACCGCCAATGCATAAAAAATTAAAAATTGGGTTGGCTTTCGTTGCCCTCAAAAGCAGCGAACTCAACGTTTGTGCAGACTTACGAGGATGCATAAAAACATCCTCAATTTTGATATGTAGGGCTACGTAAAATTTGAAATTGTTGAAAATGAACCCTAGAACTTTAGCCACAAAACAAGTAAAATCGGCGTATGGCGTTGACCTCGAAACAGGAAGCTCTCTGATAACAATGGTAATAAAGGGTGTCTAACAAGGAATATACATTCTCATTCTAATATCGAAATTTGTATTTTCATGTAAGTCTAGTAGGGAGTGTGCTGGTTTATTACGGTCACGGTTCAAACTCAAGATCAGACATTAAACTCTAGGTTCCGCCACCCATGTATAAGATTAACACACACCACATAAGTGGTATGAGAAACTACATCATAATCCTGACTCTAGGGTTGTAGTGGTCAATAAGTCCAGTAAGTTGTGATATTTTTTGTGGAGTAAAGAAGACATTATACGATTAAGTGTGAAATAAAATATCTTTTAAGTGGACGTTAGGGCTCTTATTATTATATGAAATTCTCTGCTAGTTTTTCATAGCAATGAGGTTGGATTTAACTGATGACAGACTCTCTTAAGATAATTTGTTTTGAAAATCGTTACTGTAATAAATCGATTGCTATATGCATGTTGTGGCATATAGCGTCGCTACTGAAAAGTAAGCCTCATTAACGCCATCTGACCAAAATATGCATCACTTTGTCGTTCGTTGTTGGTGGGCTTTGTAAGAAGAGTTTATGAGTTGCAAAATTCGACAATTTCCAGGATTTACAAGCCAGATTCATTTTGTAGGTTTATCGGATTAAATTATGCTGCATACCCAGTCATTATGACAAAGATGAAGCTAAACCGGCAAGATCAGAATCAGCGGTGAAAGTAAAAATTTTGTAGTGGAGATAACACTACCGATAGGCTTCCTCTTTGGAATGAGGAAATGTTTGATATACTCACTAGGCTTATATATTTTTGTAAGTCGAATTATAGAGTTAAGAGAGTATTATGGACATAACACAGTCCTACAGGTACAAAACTAATCTTTGTCGTGAGTGGGTTGTGTTCTTAACAACATAATGCCCCTTAAGACACAGGACTAACAGATAGAATTGATGTTTCGTTGATTTCTGCATATTATGCGAGGAGGCAGAAGAAAATATAGAGGAACTGGAAGATTTAAAAATGCTTAAAATAGGAAATCGAATAGGGTTTGTAAACGGAATTGACTAGATAGAGGGATATTGATAGTGTGGTACTTAATAACGCAACACTGTTCACTTAAATTTCTGTTATTTTTTAATTCTTATCTTATCTTTTAATTTCCTTTATTTAACTTGCTTCCTTCTGTCAACATACATACATACATAATTGGTCATTATAATCCTTGAGTTAGGATTACGATCTAGCTTATCGCACTACTAGTGCTGTCTGTTAACTTTACACATGAGTGGCGGGTCGTATCAAGGCTCATTACGGACTGATCGATGGAGTTGTTACTCGCTTTTAAAAGCGAAAACTGAAACTTCGTGATCTTTTCATAGAAATGTTATTGGTAATTTTATAATCTTCGTTTTGTTCCTTGTAAATTTTTGTACTCTACGATGTGTGTATTTTGTTGTTGTCACAACATTCGGTCATTAATTACAGTAACAAGATTCTGATTTACTAACGGGGTATTCATTCGCTTTTATTTGAATCCTGACAAGTTCAGGTTTTTTTTTATGAAATTGTTGTTGTTGGATTTTTATATTTTTTTGAAATTCAAAATGTACCTTATTTGTTCATGTACCCTACGATATGTGTATTTTGTTGTTGTCGTTTTTCTTCGTATATTAAAACTTTTGTGCTTTCATAAGATTGCATTTTCTCTTTAAAGTAAAAAAAAATTTTAAAATATAATTTAATTGAAATGCATTTTTCCACTACAATTTATAATTTCATCATATATTGCGTTTTGGTAAATAGGAATTAAGTTTTGGATACAATGAAATCATATTGTTTATGTGTTATAATTTGAACAATTTTTTTTTTGCTCAATGTTAGCTTTCTGCAAATAACAATAACAAATAAAATGCCAAATATTGTGAAATAACAATTTGTAATAAACATTATTTTATTATATTCGTACACACACACACATATTTGTTAGTTAGTTTGTTTGTTTGTTTTTTAACAAATTAAAAAACTATACATTTTCGATAGAATTCCACTCAACAAGTTTCGTTTATTTGTGGACAAATAAAAACCGAAATAACAATAAAAATGTGAAAATTTATTTTGAAACTGTTACATACCATATGTAAATGAAATAGTAAGCCATTGTGGTGAATAATAACTTAACTATACATTTTTAAAAGTCAAAACATTTCGAGTTCAAAGGAGAGGCTTTAGTAATTCATGCTTTCGTAACAGGCTCTATTTGGAAACATTAAAGAAAAATTAAAAAAATTTTGTAATATTTCCACTTGTGCCCTTTTTCATTTAACACAATACTTTATACTCTTTGTTTATGGATATTTGTTTTGCTAATGCAATTAATCTTTTCCCTCATAAACTGTGATGTTGCAAAATACCAATTACAAGACCTCCAAAATTAATAAAAAAAAAATTCCATAAAAACATATAACAAATTAAAAATAAGCTTATTTATGTACAATTTATTATTGTGCTATTGGAAAACAATAAAAAATTACAACAAAACAAAATAAAGCAAAATAAAAAAGAAAAATTGTTTAAAAAAATTCCTAATAAATATGAATTTTTATTTCCATGTTTTATTAGCTTAAAAGCCTTTTTCTTTATTTAATGCTACTTAAAGGGCTCTTTTGTATAACAATTATGGTGGCTTTAAAACGGAAATAAAATGATGCTTAAAAATTAAATTGAAAGCCTTAAGAAGTTTGAGCAAAAATTTTACAGCCTCTAGTGTATTTATGTGTGGCATTTAAATTCTTAAAGCCATTTGTTGTAAACTTTTAAATCTCTTTTTGGTTTTGGGTGTATTTAGTCGGCATTTTTTTTCTGTGTATTTTTGAAGGTTTTATGAAAAAGTTTTTTGTTTACAAAAAAAAAAAAAAAATCCTGTAAAGTTTAATGCAAAATGAAAAAATAAAGGTATTAGGCGACCATATTTCGACCTACAATAAACCGCATCATACAATATTCTACACGACTACGCTAGAGTTAAGTTCACCCATAGTTTCGGAACAAAATGTTTGTTTCGAAACAATTTCAGTTTTTTGAGAGTTTGTTCTGAAACGATTCAACCACTTCGAACAATTGTTCTGGAAAAACAAGGCTACCATATGACTTGTGTTTCTAAACTCCGTGTTAGTTTTACTATTTTATTCAATTTTCTATCAAATTTGCTTATAAAATTGAACTATCTGGCAGCACTGTTCAATTGTTTCGGAAAATAAATTAAAATTAAACCAATTCAACCTGGAATTGTGAAATTTACTCTCTTCCTCTCGCTCTCTCGGAAAAAAAGAAACGTCAAACTTCATATAAAAAATGTTGTTCCGAAACCATGGGTGAATCTAGCTTTAGTTTCACGAAATGTTACTACGGTTTTCCAAGCGGAGATACATTGTGATCAGAGAGTGTATGACTAGCACTAGCGGTAATTCGGTAAACTTGAAATATACAATACATTCACTGACAGTTAGATGACAGCTAGGGCAATGATATCACAGAATCAAGCACTCTTCTAAAATGTATCAAGCACGGTACGCATTATAAGTGTACAACATAGTCATGTAGGAGTGATTGAAAATGAAGTGAACAGTATGTACGTGCGCATACATACATAATTGCACATTACAACCTATCAGTGAGGATTCCAACCTAGCTTCTCACACCATTTGTGATGTGTGCATTAATTTTATACATGAGTGGTGAGACCTACAGTTTAAAGTCAACTCTGACGTATTTGCTCTCAGAATTTTATTTAGGTGAGAGGCAATCGCCGAAAATATATTTTTTCAAATTTCGTTTCGTTCTAGGTGGGGTTTAAACCGTACTTCCAATAAACTCACACACTACGTACTAGGCTATGGCAACTCTGTAAGGAACATTTATTCTGAGCGATGACATCTGTCAAAAATATTCGGTACCCATCAAGCCAGTGAACAAACAAGTTCTTTCATCGCATTAAAGCATGGGCAGAGAATTATGATCTGCTGAGAAGCATTAATTTTTTTGCTGTGACAGCCGCATTAAATGCTTTTCGAAGCATATGGTTATCATGTTCCATCAGAAGCACCAGGCATAATATGTTTTCTGCGGTTCAGACATAAACATTTTGATGTGAGAAATGAAGGACGTAGAGGACTACTAATAAAATTTGAAGGCGGTGGTTTCGAAGAAGATGGTTTCAATGGTTCAGACATAACGAAGAACGTGAAGGACTACTAATAAAATTTAAAGACTATGGTTTCGAAGAAAATGGTTTCAATGGTTCAGACATGACGATTTTGATGTGAGAAATGAAGAACGTGGTAGACTTCTAAAGAAGGTTGAACACGTTTAAAGTTCGATCAGAAATCAATGCTAAAAATTTTAAATGTTGCACGACAAACAATATCTGATCGTTTAAAAGCTATAGAAGAGATTTGGAAGCCTAAAAAAGGGGTGCCGTGAATTAAATGACAAACATATGGAAAATCAAGAAACCGCTTGTGAAATTATGCTTCAAAGACACGATAGATAATCGGTATTGCATTGAATTATTACGAGCGATGAAAAATTGATTTATTTTCAGAATTCTGAATGGAACAATTATGGGTTTTACCGAGACAAACATCAACTACGGCTGGAAAGTGAGGTCGATTCGGTTGGTAGACAATGTTGTGTGTCTGGTTGGACCAGAAGCTTCAAACCTAGTGAAAGCATTATTACACAACGCTATGGACGACAAATGATTAATTTGAACCATGCATTGAACGAAAATCTCCAGAATGGGTCACCACAAGTTAATTTTGAAATGGGCTCAGGATACAATCAAAGCCTTACGCTGAAAGCTTTTACAGTTCCCGCAGAATTTACCAGACTTGGCTTCTTCCGACTACTATTCGTTTTCATTGATGGCATATGCAATGGCATGTAAGAATGCACTTTGAAGTTCGGAACAGCAAAGTTCGCTGTAATCTAATAGGTAATTTGTTGGCTTATTCGATGTACGGGTAAGGTTCAAACCCCAAGTCAGACATCTCTAACAAAACAAAAATGAGAGTAAATAAAATTGCCATGAAAGGTTCCTCAAAAATTTATCGTTTGGAGTCGAATTTAAACTGTAGGTCCGTTACTCTTGCATGATATTAACATACTGAACTGAGGAGATGTAATGATCAATTATGGATGTATGTATATGGGATAGTTTCCTCTTAAGGAGCTTTTTTTATTTGGATCCGTTGGTGTTCGGAAACAAGAACAAGTAATTTCGAATGATCACATCATGTACAGGCCAGATCAACGTTTTTTAACCATTAACCATAACATTTAACCATTATTAACCATTTATCCAGCTTCGGATAGATTTGCTAAGCTAAACGTTGCTCTTTAAAGAAGAAAGCTCACTGAGAGCGTTAAATTTTTATGTCACACTTGGTTAGTTCGTTGGCTTCACATTTTTCAAAAATATTGCTTTACCTCACAGTACTCATATTATATGAATGTCATACCGTTCCGCTTTCTCCTTGTGATGAACTTGCGATCTTGGAAGTTGTTCTTTTAGAATCTAGAATTTCTAATTCCCACTTGGGCGGCCCTATCACGGGACACTATTCTTGTAAACCTTAAGCTCAATATCTGCCAGTGAGTCTTCCACTAATCGTCAGTTTAGCAGAGTAATGCTGCTGTCAGGATTCGATCGATCAATTATCACCACTTTTCCTTACCAGACACGCCCCCTTTTGAATAAAGTTTTCATCAAATCGATAGAGACAATAATCATCGACTACAATAACGAGTTTCTTTGGTACCTAGTGGGTTTTCTTCTAGATTGTTACTGAATGGATTGTGCTTCCAGTTTCAACCATAGTCTTTTGGCATAAACTGAAGAAGCACACTGTGTTTGGTGTAGGGCATTATGTATACGTATAGCCGAGTATGATATAATCGGACTCCATAACTTTGTTTATATCGTATAGTTGCCTTCAAGTTTTAAATACTCTTGTATAACCTTCAGAAATGGGATTTTTTTTCTTCGTTTTAGATTTGTTTTCGTATACAGTAGAACACACCACACCGTTCGTTCATACGCTCACTCATTTATAATAACAAATACTAACCAAAGCCGGTATTGTGTTGTTGGTTTTGACCAAAGTTTTTAATTTTTTTTTTTGGAATGTATTTCTCTACGATTATGGAATTGCTTTTTTTTTGTTTTTTGTTTTTTTGTTTCGTTCTCATTTCTTTTTCTGAGGGCATTTACTACTGGTTTTATTTGCGTTTTTATACGGTTTTTTTTTGTTCATCTTTTTCGTTTTTTTCTTTTTTTTTTTTTCTGTTCATTTTCGAAGAGGGTGTACTTTATGTTCGTTTAATGTGGGTCAAGTATTTGGAAAAATTTCATCCATCCAAGTGAAACTGTACGAACATTACGTTAACATTGCCATTCGGTCGAAGGATAAAATCATTTTTGAGAAATAAAAAAGGAATATTTACATTCATGTTTAATAATTTATAAACACTTGTGCTCACTCGCTTGCTGCCCGGAGGGGCGTAGAGGGAGATGGGGAGCGTTTTCGTTTCTATTTTTATGAATAATCAATGACCGTTATTAGAAAATGAGTAAGTGAAATGAGGGTGTACGATTTTTATTGAATATTGAAGGACAACAACAACAACAAAAATAATAACAAAAACAACAACAACAACAACAACAACAGCAACAATAATAATAGCGGTTCAATTTGTTTTAGCAGATATCGTAGAAAAAAAAATTGTTTTCAATTGCGTTTTTTTAAAGGGCAAAATACTTAAAAATTTTTAGAATGTTTATTGGTATCGGAAGGAATAGGAATAGGGGTGGGAAGAATGGTTACTTGGCTAGAGTTTTTATGACAAATATTAATTAATAAAGGTGTGGCAACGTAGCAACTGCTCTCTAAATGAGAGCGGTAAGTATTTTAGGGCAGATAAGTTCATGCAAAGACAGATTTTTTGCTTGAGATCTTTACATCCACAGGTACATAGCTACGTACGATTTGAAAGCTTAGAATGCCAAATTATTTTGACATTTATGTACAGTAAGGTTTGACATAATGAAATCTTTAATGCCTAAACACATACATACATATTGACATATTGTTACGTTTTTACTTTTTAAAAACATTTGAAATATGAGCTCGTAGATTGCAAATAAAAAATAAAAATAAATTTGTGTTTAATTTTTAATTCAATTCTTTAATTATTCGCACAATTGGGTTCACAACTGTTCACAACTTGTTCTAACAACGACAATTGCTTTATTTTGTAATTCCTTTGTTTATGCTCTTTGCGATAAACAATAACAATTTATTGTAATCTTTGTAACGGAGTCGGTCAAAACCACGATTGTTACTTCCACACGAAGCGCGTCTTCATACAAGACTTACTGAGCTTGCCTTTTATATAGCGATGTAAACAGTTTGATGAAAGTTCTCGTAGGCGAAAATTCGAAGCTTCGCCTTCTCGAAATCATCATAAAGCTAAACAACGATGTTTATTATGCTTTCCTGTTTGTTGTTAGTGTATCCTGTTTACATTAGCCCTTACAGTGTTGTTGTTGCTTGTCGTTTATTTGTTTATCTCTCTGTCGTCATAGTGATGTTGTTGCTATATTTTTGTTTAGTTTGTTAATCAAGTATTTCTGTAGTTTTTTTACATCACTATATTTACGACAGAGATTATTAAAACACTATTATATAATGAAAGTCCTAAAAACACGACTACACCTGTACACCATTATCAAAGTATTCTAACGTAAAAAACATACATATATATACATAAATGGTCACTCCTTCAGTTAGGATTACGAACTAGCTTCTTTACCATCCTATAATTATGTGTGTTAATCTTATACATGAGTAGGGGAACTATAGTTTAAAGTCGTCTCCGAACAACTGATTTTTTTGAGAAACCTTCTCAAGGCAATTTTTTTTTATTTACTCTCAGAGATTTTACCAGAAATCTGCTAATGTTGATCTTAATGGCTGAAAAACGTTTCGAAATTGTTGAAAGCGTGTTAAAATAAATTATTCGTGAAGCTGATATAATCAAAGAAAATAACCAGAATTGCAGCATGTTTCCTAGAATTTCAGCTGTCCATAGTCCTTTTTGGATCATGTAAGTATTCAATGATGGATTCAGATTACGCATCAAAGTCTAATGTGAAATATGATGACTGTGGTCCTATTCAGTCAGACAAATTCTGTATCAGAGTTTATGGATTGGAATTAGACGTAGTCTAGCAGTTAGTGTGTTGGCTTATTAGACTTTAAACCGCGGTTCAAAGCGAATTATGAACAAAAATATATTTTCTTAGGCACCCACCTCATCCAGCAGATTTCTGGCAAAAACTCTACCTATTCAGTAAGTAATTAAGTATTTCACTGTGACCAGCAATAGAAGTTACTAGGGAAGCCAATAAAGTGTAGATCTAAGAGCGAAAAAGGACACTGATGATCAGGTCAGCTATCTGACTGTGTACTCTAGCTATTATGCTGACTATTAGCCTGCAGGGGTATTGGTGTTTGCACACCGTCCACCAAACAGGAGAACAGTAAGTAAGTAAAGTAAGCACCATGATTCTACCACGGCCCGGTAGTGTCAATACGTGGTGCCAGTTCTAAACTCTTGCTCCTAAAAGCTTTTTTGAGT
>QOCX01001131.1:8082-28594 GCA_005959815.1 Sarcophaga bullata | reverse complement strand
ATATCTACTCATATTCAAAGCTTAAAGTAAACATCTATACTCATACTTAAACTACGCATGATGTTGTTGATTTCTACTCTCCATGACTCCAATATACACAAGAGAACACAAATAATTTTGAATCGCTTACGAACACCTACAATACTCACTAAAAAGGTTGTGTGTTTGCTCTGTTTGCTGCTCTGTATTTTTGCTTGTGTGTCTTTTTTCTTTTTGCTGTTAATGCAACATATACTAAGGCTGTAATTTAATATTTTGTATCCGATTGGAATATTCACTTCTCGTATTGATCACTAGGATTTCGCAAGTTACACCTCCGATATCTTTCACTGTGTCACTTATTTTCTAATGATATCATTTTTGAACTTTTAAATATGTAATAATCTGATTTGTTATGTATCTTTAACCTGTATATCACTAATCTATTGGATCGAATACCTAGTTCGATCCGTGATTGATCGACTGGTCCAGAGCAGTTTTTAGACGACTCAATAACTACATTATGTTTATCTCTAAACAGCTTATTGACCAGGAGATGCATTAGACGTGTAATTGTGTAGTGAGAGCAAGGAGAAGTATAGCATTCGACCTTCATGAGAGACGTTATGTTCGTAATTATCGAATACTGTAGATAAACAATCACTCATACAATCAGATTATCATGAGAGGAGAGACATTAATAAGTGGTCAATAATGCTGGTGATTGCTGGATTGGATAAGATAATTATAAGACTTCAAAACCAAAGCGCGTCTTGAAAAAGTGTAAGTACAAACAGCAGATAACAATAAAAAACAGACCCAAGAGGAAATGGTTACTGAGCTCTAAACACAAGATCCTCTGCGATAGGGAATCTGGCATTCAGATATCCATTTTATCAGTCCATAAGTTATGTTTACATTAACTTATATTATACGATTTTTATTAACATCGCTTCATATTGGATTCAAACAACTCTCAGTCTATTTTATCATTACCGAGGGTATCGGAAATGTGGCCTGTCAATTTTTGATATCTCTTTATGATGATTGCCTGACACTTAATTGACCGTGTTTCGTACGGTGGTACAATCGGTTTGTACAGGATATTGGTCTTTATTGGTAGTGAGTAATTCATCCTTGTTATAGATTGATATGGAAGCTGGATACGGCTAATATGAGCGCACATTGTGATTGCATTGATGGATTCTGGATTTTCAATATGTATTTCCTTGATTTATTCATGTCCCAGCAGATCAACGAGTCATGTTTATAAATATCGAATCATGGATTCATTTTTTACGCTTTGCTGTGAATCGAGATACTGAATAGTGATTATACTTTTTTCATGGTTATGTAATTAAATTTGGGATTTTATAATCCTATATTCACTTGTACGAGCTGATCCGGAATGGCTATTACTTAAGGGATTGGGTAATTGACTTTCATTGGAGTGGAGTGTAAATATTGGGTGATCTTGTGCAGTACATTCGGGCGGAAAATTATTTATGTATACTCAGCGCGATGTTAGTTCTGCTTGTTATATCGACGCTTTGTTATGTATGGATTTTAAACTCGGTTATATTCTTTTGTGTGATAAGTGTGTTCGACTTCATCTAGACGTAAAACCATCCTGGCGATGCAGACGACATAGTCCGAACATACAATGTGACGAGTATATAAGAGAAGAGGTAACTTGCAGGGCGGACCTTTCTCTCAGCATGTATTTTTTTCTTGGACTGTAAGTCTTCCTGAGATGACAATTAATAAATTGTGTCTGGCCATGTCGTATCCGTTCGAGCTGTAGCTCTTAAACTGTTAAGGGGGTCCGTCGCTCATGGATTAAATTACCAAAAACATAACATAAGCGATGTGAGAGAGTTGTGACGGATCTTTAGATCCTGTCTGACATGATTGTTGGTTACCTAATGAAAGAAACGGCTTTATATTATCTGGCATAGGTACATAAGTGAAGAAGCGTGATGTTTATAGCAGGGTTGCTGATGCCAGAATTCCCATATTTATCATATGTTCTCGGAGATATAGTGTCACATCCTCATATAGGAATGTTATACTTACCAACAATCTGTGCATATATTACTGAGGTAGGAATTTATATCAGAAGAGCGTTTTCTTTCAATGCCTGACTATATATGTTGCATAAGTAATGAACACCAAAAGAATTCAATGAATGCAAATTGGCATTCCCCTTTACTAATATTGAGGATTTTAGAGAATTCAGAGAGATCCTGAAGCTACATACGATTCTGGACAACCCGATCTTATCTGGTATGATGTATCCAATGACCGAGAATGCGTCTTGCTAAAAAATAGGGATCTCTAAGTGGATCGATGTAGTCTGCGACGTGATAGACTCATCAGTTACATTAAGTGTGGATACCAGCCTTGAGCCCTCAGGGCGTGTACATGTCCTGATTGTCGCTTCACGTTACTCAGAGAGCGCAAGCGTCTCTGCTAGTATATGTTCATTTAATTACTGTAACGAGAATACCTGAGAAGAAAGAGACATACCTTTTATAGAATCTTGATTATTTTACTGCGAGCAACTTGTATTGAATCATCTTAATAGAAATACTCTATGGAATCTGTATATGGTCTCTTTGTCACGGCAGCACAAAGTATGTCAGATTAGTATTTATTACTGATGGAGCTTGCGGGTGCATCACAATTGCGATATAACAAAGCATGATAACAATTATGATGGCGAAAAGATGTCAATGGCCAGGTAGTTATAGTGCTTGTACATTTCCATGTATCGGGACAAATGTCTTAGTTTCATTTTACATGACAGATAGAATCAGATGCGAAATAGTCATGTGGTCCCATGCTGCTTTTGTTAGACCAAGTCGCTTATATGTTATACCTGATATAGTACTCGACGATATATAATGTTTTGAGCTAATGCTAAGTCTATTATTTAGATCACTTTATGATGGAACACTCTTGTAGTCATGTTATTGAATGTTACGTTTCGTTTTCTGTACTAACACGAACTTCGCTGATAACTATCCAAAGTAAAAGTATAATATCTCATTCGCAGAAGTCTGATACAATTTTGTAAGGACTTGATAAGCACTTCAAATAGGCTTTTCGCTAAATACTCGAAAAATCCAACAAAAAAATGTATTTTACACGAAAAGTTTTTTATAACAACAAATCATGTGTCACACTCGCCTAAAATTTCCTCCTAATAATACATCATACAATACATTTACTCAGAAAACGAATAATAAAAGCGACTATTAAACGTGATGCAAGACACATATGTATTTGAAATTTTTATCCTTGAAATTGTTAAAAAGAAATTTTTGAATATCATGCTCAAAAAATTTTTATTGTTTTTATCTCTCTCTCTTGAGTATGATATTGAAATAAGTATGAACGCGTATCAGAAGTATCAGAAATTATAAGTATGATTCGAATCTACTCGTCTTTTTGAATACTCATTGCTGATCTCTGTACTCAAACTACTACTTATAAAGCAATAAATTGGTAATGTTTACACGTATACATACATGATTGGCTCTGTTCGCCCCACCAGGACTCTGCAGAAGCTGCCATGATGTGAAGCAAAAGGAATCGGTACAACATCTTTTATACGAGTGCCTTGCACTTCAAAGCAGACGTTATCGGTTAAAGATTTGGGCATGGTGGCGAACAAAACAGACGTCATCGGTTAAAGATTTGAGCATGGTGGCGAACGTATCACTGAAAGGTTTTATCCTTAGCTTGAGGCGATTCAAGTGGGCCACCAACAAATCATGGTAAGGAAGCTTACCTTACACTGAGTAAAAGTAATGAGGAATATCGGCCATTCCCTAACCTAACCTAAGCTACATACATACATAAATTATCATTTAAGATATGCATTTAATTCGTAAAAAAACTCGAACTTGAAGGACACTATATTCCATTTTTTGATAAAGTATAAACAGAATGAATCTCTGTCTATTATCTTTGATTTTTAAATTAAGTTTTATGCACAATATTTTTTTTCTTTATTGTTGGAATATCTTTTCAATACTCTTTTATAAACTTCAACACAATTTGCATAAAGTTTTCTTTGGACGTTTTTTGTTTGTTTTGCTTTTTGGTTTTACAAATTCACTTGCCAAAGTGTAAAAGGAAGAACAAGAACAACAACAACAAAAAAAAAGACGAATAAACAAATTGGGTGCAAATGTTGTGTAAAAAACGTGTCTATGACCAGAACCCAAAAAAAAAACCATATGATATATGTATGTGTATGTGTGCAAATGTGTTAGTGTGTTTGAGTTCGAAGTTGAGAGAGAGAGAGAAAAAAGTTAAAACAATGAACACATAAAGAACCTAAGGCTAGTCGTCATCATTTTCATTTTCATTTTCATTTACGTTCTCATACTCATCAACATCATCGTCGGGCAACATCATCAGCGTCATCATCGTCATGCTATCATCAACAACGGTAGCAACAAAAATACAAAAAAAAAAGGCCCCTAAACAATCATAAAGAAACACTCACACACACGTAGACACAAACGTACACAAACAAGGATATATGTATGTATGCATGTAGTATGATGATGAGAGAAAAGGAAACAAAAACATGTCGGTAAACAAATATTGTCGCTGTATAGTTAAGCATGTTGAAGATTTTTAAATTTTGAAAGTATGTAAGGATATATGTATGTATGTATGTATGTATGTGTGTGGAGAGTGTTTTCTTTTTTGTATCTTTGTTACTGTGTGTGTGCCTGTTATAGTTGCATTCTGCAACTGACTCACAGATGTGCATGAATTAATCTTCAGCAAAAGAGAGAGAGAGAGAAAGAGAGAAAGAGAGAGAGAGTGAGAGAGGGGGAGGGGGTGAAAGAAAGAAAAATAAAACTTGTAAAAATAATAACAACACTGACGACCATATAGGGAGAGAGAAAGTAAAAAGTAGTAAAAAAAGTAGAGAAAAAAAATTAACTGTAAACTTACTCGTATGTAAAATAGAAGAGAAATATATACGAGAATAAGGTTCGTATGACTTGTAGAAGAATCATATGCTCTTATAAAATGAAACGAACGAATGCATAATGAATGAATGGATGCTGTGTTGTAACAGCATATGACACGGCTGCTTACACTGTAAGAAATTAATATGGCATATCTAATGAACTATGTATGGATGTATGTATGTTAAAGAAGAAGAAGAAGAAGATGAATTGCTTTTACTGCACTTAAACACTCTTTTTTGTTAATGTTGTTGTTGTTGTTGTTATTTATCATAATCAAAAATCGATTGATGCCCTTATTTATGATGATGCCAATTATTTATGAAAATCTCTGTTTGTATCAAACACTCAATTTGAAATGTTTTACAATTCAAATTTTTTTTTGAAATTTTCTTTCTCTGTATTTACTTACAAGTATGCATGAAGTTTTTATTTCCTTTTTTTTATGTTTTTTTTTCTAGAAAATTTTTTACAAAATTCATTACAAGGCATATTTATAATGCTCATGATGTTATTTGTTTCATAAGTAATTATTCTTGTTGTTATTGGCAGTGGGTAAGAGTTGAAATTTGCAAAATTAATGAAGAAACTTTATAAATGCCATGAAATATTCATAAAATAAACATTTTCATGTTTAACTTGATGTTTTTGTGTCAAAGTATTTGAAATTATTTTCTATGTAACCAAACATGTACTAAGGCTAAGGCTAGCTGGACAATAAATACTAAATTTGTTTATAAACTTTAATATTCAAAATTATGTAAGGAAAAGTAGAGAGAAGTTCATCTATTCTAGAGAGCAAGGAGAATGGAAGATTAGGCTCACTACAGAGTAGGTTTAATTGAATTTATGCGGTAGCAGGACTTTAAAAGAGTTACGAAACGGCATAGGCACAAAGAACCTGTGTGGGAGCAGCAGACCGTTGCTGGATGTGATTTCTTAATAAAAAATTTTACTAATATCGCTAACACACCTGAACTATCTCCCTACTCAAAACAAGATGCAGCTAGACTCTTTTGCAAATGGTGAAAAGTACAATTAACAAACCGGCAGGTCTTTGGCCCAACATATCTAGTTGCTGAATTGCCAAACTTTTGTGCCCAGCAATGGCTTGTGGGGGAATCTCTGAACTACTTGAGTTCGACAAGAGAATGGTTTGCATTTGAACAGGAATTTTAACGGGATACTGTGCTATTGGCAATTTCGCTGACAAGCTCGATCTGCCCCACCAAGATTACTGCAGAAGCTGCCATTATGTCATCATTTGAAGATCTGTGCATGATACCGAAAGTGCCACTAAGGGAATTGGCCGGTTTCATCAAGTCTACCATCAACGGATCATGACAAGGAGGCTTACCTCACACTGGTTAACACAATGGGCTATATGGGCCACCGAATGGACTAGTCGTTAACAGGCTAATCTTACATACATACGTACATAATTGGCCATTACAATCCTTCAGTCAGGATTACGGTCTAGCTTCTCACACCGCTTATGTTGCGTGTGTTCATTTTAGATATGAGTGGCGGGACCTATAGTTTAACGTCGACTTTGAACGACAGATTTTTGAGAAATTTTTCCTGGCAATTTTATTTACTCTCAGATTTCTTGCCAGAAATCTGCTGAGCGGATGTCGCCGAGGAAATATTTTTTTCATATTTCGTTTTTGATGTCTGACCGGGGATTCGAACCCTGGCCTTTCGTCTAATAAGTCAACATACTACCTAATAGACTACGGCGACTTCATAAGACTAAGTGGATTGAAGGGTAGAACTCTCGTCTATAGGCATACATTAAGTAGATGTGATGTCTACTTGTTTTGTGCTTCCTCTTTAGAGGTACCTATTTAGGAAAACCGTTATGGTAGAAGATATTTTAATCTCTTACGATTGTCCATAGACTTTTGATTAAATATTTACTTTATTTTGAGTATTTTTTTTTTCAGTTTATATTCATACATACAGATGTATTCATACATTCATACAGATTATATTCATACATACAGATGTATTTAGGTATGTACATATATAAGGCTAATGCTGTAATGCTTTTATTGTTGTTGTATCATTTTGTAAATGTTTACAATTTGGCATAATTCATGTTACAGTTTCTTTGCCATTTTTCCATTTTCCATTTCCCTTTTTCCTTTTTCTTTCTCGTTCACTTTTAATATACTTTCTATGCCATGTCTATGTCAAAGAGACGAAAATAAATTTATTTTCGGACATTAATGACTTTTGAGACAAAACCTCCAAGTCATAATAATGCCCCCCCTCCCCCTAAAAAAAAAACTATAAAGTAGTTGGAATCCATTTATAGCACAAACATACATACATGCATTGATACAAATACTCCTGTGTATGTTCTATACAGTTACAGAGTACATACTCTAAAATGTATAAGTGCATTATGTAGTTATGTTTGTATTTGTAAAATTTTTTTATAAAATGAGAATACAAGCTTATATGATTGTATGTGTGTGTGTGTTTTTGCCCTTAAGTAGTAGTCTTATAGTTGCTATGAATTGTGGCTTCTGTGGCTTTTGTACACCAAAAATGTGGTCAAAGTTTTTAAATTGTTATTAAAAGACAGAGCAAGAGAAAGAGAGAGAGAATGAGAGAGAGACAAGAGTACTTGAATAGGGATATAAGCTTTATTTGTTGGTAATTGTAAATGACCCCAATGAGTGTTTTAAATTTTTTTTTTTTTTAAATACAAAAACTGGCTTGAAATATTAATGAAAAGAAAAGAAAAAAAAAACAAGGAACGATATGTGAATAATGAAGTTGAAATTTTATTAAATATTTATGGTGGTTTTTCTTTTTTTGGATAAAGGGAATAGAAAAATAAATACAGTTTACTGTGAAAGTCTGCATACAGTATAGGTGTAGGCAATTTTAAATTTATTAAGAAAATAATGAATAATAGAGAGAGAGAGAGAGGGAATATTTAAACATTTTAAAGAACAAATTCAAAAAAATTCGAAAGAAATAAGAATTCGTAATGATTATTACATCCACGTAGTCGCTGTAGTCTTGTCAGTAATGTATTGACTTATTGCACGAGAGGCCACAGTTCAAATACCAGGTCATACATCTTTTTATTTATTTATTTATTTTAAGTCTATGGAAATCCTTACAGACTATAACAATTATATCCTTACAATTATTTCAACAACAAAAAACATTTTCAAGAATGGAAAAACAAACAATGAAGATTATTAGTAAGTGAGTTTAAGTGTACAATTATATCTTTTTAATGGCTTCAAACTTTTGTTAAAATCAATATGTAGGTAGAGATATTAAAATCATTGCAGATTCTACGAAATGGATCGAAGTTCGCATAGTTAGTTGCGTAATATTTTATATTTATGAAATTAAAATATCTTGTGGACGAACAGGTACCTCTTATGTAAAGTTTTTCCAGAAGGAAAATTGAGAGAGTTGATAACACCATTAATCAGCTTCAGGAGAAAGACAGCATTTAGCATTATACGACGGCTTTTTAAAGATGGTAATTTAATGAGTGCTAGGCGTTTTTCATAAGAACGTAACCTTACATTAGGATCCCATTGTAAACCCACGAAGACAAAAAATAAGAACTGTTTTTGAACGATTCGATTTTATCAGAATGTACGCATAGTTTGAGGGTTCCCATATTACAGATCATATTCAAGAATTGCCGACCAGTTGGTAAATAATTGTTTTAGTCCACATAAGGGTCAGAAAATCTCTTAGCCCCATCGTTTGATAATCCCAGGATACAGTACTTTGCTAACAGTTGTTGTAATATGATTTCTGAAGTCTAATTTACAATCGAAAATTATTCCTAAATCGTTAAAGGTATTAACTTGTCAAGAACAGCACCATTCATTTTATAAAATCCACTGGTTGGAGATGATCTAGTGAAGCACATATATTTACATTTTCTAACATTCAAGCTCCATTAAATTAGTTACTACACCAAGATGTTAAATTGTTAATATCATCTTGTATAAGTACTTGGCTCCTCAATTGGTTATTAAATGATGAAAATATTTGACATCTCTGCATAATTAATGTGTTTGAGTTTTTGATAACAGAAGGAGATCATTTATAAAAACAGTAAATAGGAGCGGCCCAAGATGACTACCCTGTGGTATGTCTGACAGTACATCAAATTAAGGTTCGATTGTGTGTTCCTGAATTTAACGCACTGCTTTCTGTTTACTAAATACGACTTAATCCAGTTTAGTAATGACGAACTAAAACCAGTTGATAAAGCTTCATGAACGAGTAAGTTATTGGTTTACTTTATCAAATGCTTGCTGAATCAATATAAATAACATCAGTTTGTTTGCCCGCAATAAGTCCTTCATTTACCAAAGTTGTAAATTCAAGAAGATTTGTGATTGTTGATCAGACTTACAGAAACCATGCTGAGATGCAGATAAGATGGACGATGCTTGAAATGACAGTGTATCACATAAGAGTTTTCAAATAATTTCGGTATTTGTGTTAAGTTTAGCATATTCCTCTATAATTTGGAGATATCAGCTTTAGATCCCGATTTAAACAGTGGAATTATAAATGATTGTTCCAAAAGGAGGGAAATGGCCCAATTTAAGTGATTTGTTGAATAAATAGGTTAATGGAATACTCAGTAATTGAGAATGGTGTTTAAAATATTGCTAGGAACCCCATCAGACCGGCTACATGCGAAAATTTTAATTGTGTATATAATTGCAAACAGTACGTTGGTCAACAAAAGATACATCAAAGTTTTTTACTTCAGGAATATAATTTTGATTATTGGCGTTAAATGTAGATGGATGAATATGTAGAAGCAAAAAATTCCGCAAACAAGTTACTTATAACCTTATTATCTGATGATTCATGACTACCAAGCTTCATAACAGAAGGAAAATCTGCTGCTCGACGTTTCGAATAACAAATTTGTAGAATGATTTAGGATCACTCTTGAAATTGAGTTTGACTTTATTTAAGTAGATGTAATAAGCCCTTTGGTTGGCGATGTGATTCAGAACTTACTAAGCAGTTTTGGAATAATTTATTATTGATCTATCCTTTTTAAAGTTTTTATACAACTTATTTCTTGTTTTTTAAACTTGAAATGTATTTTGTATTCCAAGGTGGACCGTGATTAGAACGTTGTAACACTTTTGGAATACAATCAACGAAACAATCGTGAAGTAACTGATAAAATTTCGTAATGCACTGATCCAAATCATTGCCATAACCAGATAATTCATTTATCCAATCGATTTCAGATAGTTGAAGATGCAGTTTATTATGATTTGTTAAATTGAAACAAAATCTTGAACGTAAAGAAATATGAAACAATATTTCTTCGGAGAATTTTACTCTCAGCAGATTTCTGGCAAAACCTCTGAGAGTAAATAAAATGGCCATGAAAACTTTCTCGAAAAATCTGTGGTTCGGAGTCGACTTTAAACTGTAGGTCCCGCCGTTCATGTATAAAATGAACATACACAACAGAAGTGGTGTGAGAAGCAAGTCGAAACATTGGCTGATGGGTTGTAATGACCAATTATGTGGGTATGTATTTATGTATTTATGTATTTATGTATTTATGTATTTATGTATTAATGTATTTATGTATTTATGTATTTATGTATTTATGAATTTATGTATTTATGTATTCATGTATTTATGTATTTATGTATTTATGTATTTATGTATTTATGTCTCTATGTATTTATGTATTTATGTATTTATGTATTTATGTATTTATGTATTTATGTATTTATGTATTTATGTATTTATGTATTTATGTATTTATGTATTTATGTATTTATGTATTGAATTTTGCTTATAAATGCTTAGATATTGCATTGACCAATTTATCAATTTATTTCTTTTAATCGATTTTGAAAGAATATTCACAACACTAATCTCAGTTCCTCAGTAACGTAAGCATTCTTTGTCTCTCTATACTCCTAGTGATTTTACGCAATCAATTCTTTTTTTTTTTGTGATTTTAAAAACTCCTATCAAAGGAAATTCAATCGCCTGCAGTTTTTGAAATCAGTCGTGCAAGTCCTACGACGAATAACTAATATTTTTCAAACAGAATTGCGGAGTTACGCAAAGTATTGAAAAAAGAGGAGGAAATAATCGACTTTCACCACAACATTTAGTCGTATACTACAGAAACACACACACAAAAAAAAAAAGAAGAGAAGAGAAGAAAAATCGGTTAAGCCAAAACCACATAACAATTTAAAAATGAAAGAGATTAAAAGGAGAACGAAATAAAAAAAAAGGGGAAAAAGACAGAAAATGGTTCGCAATAAACTTCATGGCCATTAGACCATAGCAAACCATGCATTTATCATCAATAAAGTCAACCAACCAATCAATAGATGAACTACTGATGCATACATTTCTATGCATTTATTACAAACAGAGGCGTATCAAAAGGAAACTTTACTATTTCACTAACAAGTAAGTGTATGAATGAGCGATAATTAATTGGCTGTAAATGTGAACCTATTCATCTGTAAATGGAAGACGATAATAGTTTTTTATATAAATTTTAAATAAAAAAAACATTTATTTGCTCTTTAATCATTTCAATAAGGCTGTAATCAGTATGACGGCATGAAAAATACTTTGAGATTATTTGTTTATTTATTTGGTTTCTATAATAAACTAGTATGACCTCGGACTGAAGCTTTATTAGGGATTGCCAAACGGTAATTGACTCAATCTCATTGGCAGTGGCAGTGTAATATTGCCAGACTTTGCAGGACATGAATGTACAGGAAGAGTCTGTCCTTAAATCGTATGGAAATCTTTACGGGCCATTATTCTTTTGGTAGGCAACGCGAAACACTCAACATTGCCTCAAATGAGGATCTGTGGGTCTGAGGGCGAGGAAGAGACTGTCTTTCAGTACATAAGTCAGTGCCCTGTCCTTGAGTCGGAGATCGTTGACCATTAGGGATTGAACGATAATTGGTATTCCCATTGCGTCCTATGAAGAGGCTTAATCTCATTGGCAGTAATAGGGTACGCGTAATATTGAAAGGTTGCTGCAATAACAAAATTTATTTTGGACTCGAGATGGTTTTCTCTAGGGAATGTTATCACAATGTGCCCAAATGCTGGCCTAAGTGGGACCTCTTCTTTCAAGGGGGTTCACCATCTAATCTAACCTAACCTAAATGACAATTATAGTGATTTTTGAGCGGAGATCTTTGCTAATACGATATCTGGCATGATCTTCGTTGACACTTATAGGACTCTGATGGCAACAGGATCTGTCAAGTGAAATCCGCAAGTGGTTAGCGACTGTAAGCATCTTTGGGTCAGACTACAGGCCACAAGGCTCTATATTTACTACTTAAGATCTGAATACCCTTTTTATCCTGATTTTAAGACGAAGACACAGGATTTTATGTTCATTATTTTGTCTGTCCGGAGAACATTGTTCAAGTATTTATTGAGACTTTTGAGGAAATTGAAGCTAAAAACAAAGCCGACACATTTGAAATGAAATTAAGTTTGCGTCTCCTGCACTGAGGCAAACTTCGCTCATTTGTAAATAGAAAGACCAGACATATGTGGTCCGATTTGTGCAAATTTGATATGAAGTCGCTATAGTCTGGTAGTCTAGTCTGTTAATTTATTAGATGTGACATTGTGGTTCAATCCCCAGCTCAGACGCTTCGAATAAGAAATGTGAAAAACATATTTCTTCGGCAACTTCCTTTCAGCTGTCTTTTGATAAAAACCCTGAAGTAAATAAAATTGCAATGAAAAGTTTCTTTAAAATATGTCAACATATTCTCTATCATTGTCTGATATTTGACAACCTAAGACAAAGGATTCTTAGGACGCCCTGGGTATGTTAACAGAACATTTCTAGCCAAAGTTGATTTGGCTTGAGATGCCAGCTAGAAGTTCAACTTGTACTATTGGTTTTACAACAGGACTTTATAGCACCTAAATAAGCTATGACCTCTAACCTTAACCCATCTGATTGTTCTTAAACGAAATTCGAGTTTTTCAACGTTTTCTTACGACCTCAATTAGTGCATTAATTACATGTTCAAGGACAAGGCAAACCGAATTAATTACTATGAAATCCACTCAATGGATGTTGAAGTCTTTAGTAATTTGACTTAGATAGGTTGGCAGATAGGTTAGAGTGATAGGTTTGATACCAAAGCTCAACTGAGCATGCATAGCTGCCCTTTGTAATACCACTCATCGAATAAGTTGGTCAGCGCAGGGGTTGCACACTTACAGTGGTAATTGGTTTTGAACGAAGGCGATGAATGAGTCTTCTTAACAAGCCAGCCAAACCTAAATTTTTCGCTTGAATTTCATATGCCATCCTTAGTTAAACGTTTAATTTAGAACAGAAGAGAGTTCAATGATTAAAATGGTTGGTGGGGTATGTTTACAGTACCCCTTATGGTAGCGTATGGCTTCCACTAAACATATTTGTTTCTTGTTGCTTCTTTGTTTGTTTCTTTAATCTATTCTTGTTGATCCCGCTAACCTAAGCTGATTAGAAGAATGGGGCTGCCATTGCGCGATAATGAACATGTGTTAGTAGATTATAGAGTTTCTATTTACAACTTGTGGACAGAAGTCTACAAATGAATACAAAAACTCTTGGAAAGCAACTCAAACTCAATGGATCTTGTTGGTAAAGCTTAAAACAGTCCAAACGAACATATTTTTTTACAGCATTTTTATCATAAATTTAATGTCTACGTCTCTGTGTGGTGGTATAGTAAAATTTCAAATGTGTTTTGTTATTGTATTTTATGCTTCTTCTGTTTTAAGTGTAACAATAAAAAAAGTTCACATACAGCCATACATGCAATGCACCACGACTAACAACAAAACAATTTTAACTTTTTATTACCAGCATCACATTTGTTTTTGTTTTTTTTTTTTCAATTTTTTTTTCAATTGCATCAACCAATAGACTTTTCAGTGGAACTAAATCCACAATGCACTTAAGCGTGTTAATAACACGACAGAGAGTGACTACTCAGTATGATGATGATGATTTTGAATTGTTAATGAAAATAAAACAAGAAAATAAAACAATAAAAAATTAAAACAATAAAAATAATAGCGAATAATACTTCACCATGGCACTTTGAAATGTTTATGAAACAATTGGATGCTGCTTGTACGCTAAAAACTGCATGCAACATAAAAGAAACAGCGACGATACGACAGGCAAAAAGGATACAAAACTGCTATTGTAGTTCTTGTTAATGGTTAAGTGGCACCCTAAGGACACATGTGAGAACGATTATGAGGGCAATTTAGAAAATTTAGAAATTCAAACAAAGGAAAATTGAACGTTGCACTGCTAGTTACGTAAGAGGACTTCAAGCTTCAATTTTTAAAGTCTTAAGAGTTGACAGGAAAATTAATTTTTTTTTCTCAAAGTTCCAAAGCCGTAGGCCGCTTCGTTGCCATCTTTTTAAATCCATTTCAGCTATGATTAGGTAATTTTCTTTGGCCCTTGGGTTAAGTCAGGTTCGCTGGAAGCTTGTAGTTTACAAACAAGTTCACTTGGTGGTCCATATGACCCACCATATGAGGAAAGGCCGCCTGTCATAATCCGTTAGTGGTGAGGTTGAATCACCCCGAACTACGGATGAATTCGGCCATTTACCTTAGTGGCACGTTTGCCATCATGAATAGATCTTCAAACGTTTACTCACCCAAAAATCTATGACTTCTGTTTAGAAATTCAGGCATTCACAGAAAAGTTGTTCTACCGATTCCGTATCATCCACATCATGGCAGCTTCTGCAGTAATACTGGTAGAGTAGACTGAGCTTGTCAGCGAAATTGCTATTGGGCACAGTGTCTCATTAGAATTCCTGTTAGAGTGCGAATCGGTCTCTTGTCGAACTCAGGTTTTTTGCTGTCCATTGCGTGAGACAGGCAACCAGGTATGTTGAACCACAAAACGTTTTGTTGACTACTATTCTGCTTTTTTCAATTTGGAATAGTATTATTGTAGGGGCTTATATATTCCCTCTATTGTTTCCTTCTCATACATCTCCCATCACTTCCGTGTCAGTTCGTCTGCCTTTTCTTTTATCTCTATAGCAGTAGAGGCGGGTGTTGTGTCGACGTATAGAGGTGTAGAGAGCCAATGGAACTCCTGATGCTCTTTGAGTTGACTAGGTGAGATTCCAGCGCTTTAATCAATTTCAAAGGAAAAGGCTTTAAACCATACATTAAGCTTGTTTAGTAGCATAAATTTCCGCTTGAAATACGCTGGCCTGATAAGGTAATCCGTGTAATGCGTTCAGTGCCAGTTTATTGGAATATACCTTAGATCCAGTTCCACATTCCGTTTATGAGCCATCGGCAAAGATCGTTATCAGTAACACATTCTTTCTGGCACTTATCTTGTAGTCTTGTTCTGTTCGGACTATGTCGTAGTGCGGTAGAATAGGGAGAGCATATATCCAAGCCAGTACCATTTACATCTCCAGATCACTGGGCAACTGATTTGTATGTGACTATAATATGTGACTATAATACATATTATAGTCACCGTAGTCTAGTAGGTAGTGTATTGTCTTATTAGACGAGAGGCAACGATTCAAACATGCTGAAATACGACTTCCGCTCAGCAGTTTACTGGCAAAAACTCTGAGAGCAAATAAAATTGCCATGAAAAGTTTCTCAAAAATCTGTGGTTCCGAATCGACTTTTAACTGTTGGTCCCGCCATTTATGTGTAAAATTAAGACACACAACATAAGTGTTGAGAGAAACTAGGTCGTCATCCTGACTGAAGGGTTGTAATGACCAATTATGTGTGTATGCATTCGAGATTATGTTGGCCAGACCGGAAGATTCACTACAAACATCAGGTCTCGAAATCATGCAAAACTATTGCCCTGGCATTTGTGTAACATACCTTGATACTGACATTGGGTGGATAATGTTGTTGAATTCCAGACATTCATCAATCGTCCAGGAGCTTGCTTTTATTGTATTCGAGACAGTCTGTACAAATTGTGAACATTTTCCAGCTTCCGTGATGAAAAGTTGCCCAAGAATTGATCTTGCCTTTCAAGTCTCAACAGACTGCTTTTCAAAATACTTGATGATACACTGGCACCACTTTCTTTATAATTTAAAGAAACAATTTTCGAGAAAGGTTTTCCATAACTTCAGATAGAATAGTTACACATCTGCTTCCTATCGAGGAAAAACTTTAAAATAAGGCACGTTTTCCCTTTCAAGTTTGTTTGTTTTTGTATAACAGACGTGTATATCAAACGTGCGTTACATACAAATTACAAAAACATTTTTTATTGCATGAGCACTTGGAGGATTACGCAGAGAACTACAAAAAAACATCATTTTCCTATTGATTCATATAAATAGGTATGTACTCGTATACATACATGCATACATGTATGTATGTATGTTGATTGCATAGGAATGCTATTGATAGCAGGAATGCTAAACGATTTTAAAGTGAACATTATTAGTCAACCGAAATGCGTTTAATAAAGTAATATTCTGAAATGAAGTTCCATTTTGTGTTTAATTTGAAAACCATTAAGGCTACTCTACCGTATGCAAAGGCTTCATTATTGCTTTAATGCGGATATTGTTTATTCATATTGATATATCAGTAGGTATAGGTTCGTTTAAATCCGCACATACCGCATTGTGTATTTCTTTACTAGGAGTTCGAATAATACAGCAGCCTTTACATGGAGGGCACTTTAATTATCAAACTGAATATAAAATTAAGCTGAATAGTATTGGAGAATTTCAAAAACATAGTAAGGGTTTGTCAATTTTATAGGCAGAGAATAATTTTTCAACAATTCATAAGTAAAGACTGCTATGGGGATATTATATACAGTCATAGAAAAAAGTCTACATACAATTCTCGCTAATTTTCTTAATTTCTAGGTTATATTTTTTATATTAGATTGTCTTCAAACATTCTTAAGTTTAACTGCATTGAAGAACTCTATAACACCTTTTTTAATCTGAAAAAAGTCTACGTACACCACTGTATGTAGACTTTTTTCCTTGACTGTTTATATATACATATAATAAAAACATGCCGGATTATGTCCAGTTGTAGAATCGATCACAGACCATAAGAAACACTGACATCGATGACTGAGATTTAGATAAGCCTTGTGTTGAACTTACAGTTCTGAAATGGTTCGAGAATGGACCTTAAACTGAGGTCCTCGGTTCTAATACTAAGATTCACACATAAGCGTTGAGATAAATCTCGTAGCCGTACAAAGAATTATATCCCCACTGAATTCCTATTCGGTGAATTCGCTACAGGTTGGAGAGTTTTTTGATTACAAAATTTTGCTTGAACTTTAATGGTCCAGAGAACAATTTTGGGGTTAACGGTTTAGACGGCATGTCGAGCGTGCACTGTTAAGAGGGCATTCAAGAACTATGCCTGGCCAAACTAGAATATTAGCAGAACCCTCTCTATAGAAGAAGTTTACAAGGTAAATGGTAGGCGACCATTAGTAGGATAGTAGCTGTTTTTATCATGAGCACACTACCAAAATAACATCACAGTAGAGTAAGTCAGCTGGATGTGTAGAAGAACAAGCTCTGTATGGAACTATAGTGTAAATTTTTTGTAACTGCATGTATGAGATCTGCTTCTAACAGAGAGATCCGTTTTTAACAGAGAGATCTGCTTCTAACAGAGAGATCTGCTTTTAACAGAGAGATCTGCTTCTAACAGAGAGATCTGCTTTTAACAGAGAGATCTGCTTCTAACAGAGAGATCTGCTTCTAACAGACAGATCTGCTTCGTAGAATCAACAAGCTGCTACTGAAACATGGCCTTTTTTAATGGTTGTGTGGCACGGTATTAATGAAAAATTGTGGTTTACTGGGTATTTATCAAAGGGTCACACTGATACTTGTGCACCGGTCATACATTATTTTCAAGAGCTCTAACGGATAAGATCTTTAACCTTAGTTACGTATCGTTAACAGAGTCTAGAAAGTTCCATTCAGACTCGGTTAGGTTAAACTGACAGCAGGCTCAATGGGTATAGCCTATTTATCTAATCGGTCATATAATTGTAGCTTCTGATTGGCATCTCTTAACCCTCCCTTCCGAGTTAGTCATGTTTTGTTACTAAATTTTGAAGGTTTTAGAATTCATTTTCTTAGATTTCCGAGCACCTTACAATATCAAAGAAAATGTTCTGTGATCTCGTCTTCTTCCTTATTGTTAGAGCTTCTGCAGAAGTCGTTACAAGTTATTCCAACTATCCTGCTTTGAATACCCAAAGGCCAGAGTTTTGTTACAAACGTTATAAGAGTCCTTAGATAGCATCTTGATAGTTTCAATGTAAATTCTGTTCTACGTATATCCACGTCGAATCAGAATTGTCTGGTGTCTCTACAAGTGAATTCATTATTCCAACTTACCTTTGCCAATGAATGGAACAATTGTGAGATCATTCGCTTGCGTCTTTGCAGACAAATGCCAATTGCATGGAAGATGGCCCAATAATTCGGACAAGTTGTGTGATAAGACATTATTGGAAGATTTAGAAATCATTGTGAACAGAAATGGAAAATAGCTTGTAATACTTCTATGTCTCGTAGAGTACATTTCCGTACGATGTCCATTGGCCAGCGGTTCACACAAAGCATTGCATGTGAAGCACTATTTTTAAACCCCACCACATACATAATTGGCCATTGTAACCCTTCAGTCAGGATTACGGCCTAGCTTCTTACACCACTTATGTTGTGTGTGTTAATTTTCATACATAAGTGACAGGACCTACAGTTTAAAGTCGACTCCGAACGACAGATTTTTGAGAATTTATTTGCTCTCAGAGTTTTTGCCAGAAATCTGCTGAGTGGAAGCCGCCGAAGAAATATTTTTTTCATATTTCGTTTTTGATGTCTGACCGGGGATTCGAATCCTGGCCTTTCGTCTAATAAGCCAACACACTACCTACTATAGACTACGGCGGCTTTAACCCCAGCATATATTTCAAAATTACTAATCTTTTCTCTTGGTGCAGTCCGATTTTTCTAGTTCAATTTAATGCATTGCATTAATAGGGTCAATCCCCTCTTAATAGGGTCACTCTCTCCTCTAAAAAGAAACGTTAATTTAAATTGAAATTAAATTTCTTTTTCTTTTAACACTCGATTTTAATCACATTTAAGATGTTTTTCTTTGGCAATGCAATCGTTCCTTTAATGCCTTTCAACGTTTGCATTTTTAAGAAATTAAAATATTAAAAGGAACTTCTTCCTTGAGTAGATTTACTCTTATTTTGCCCGAATATTCATTAGCGCTTTAATGCTGCTTTCAGCCAGTGAATTTTAGTGAATCTTAATTAAAATTTCAATTTCATTTGCTACCATTCAAGTGCGTATTTAAAACTTTCTTTAGAAGTCATTTAAATTTTTTTTGAAAGTTTTTCCAACAGAACAGTTTTCTTTAGCCAGTTTTGTTTTTCTTTTCCAAAGAAAATACATTGTTTTTTTTTTTATTCAACTTTTTACAACAACAACAAAACTGTTATAATTTAGAGCAGCATTGCAGCGAAGTGAATTGAACGGTCCCTAAAGAAATAACGGTAAATATTGCAGACTTTCTCAAGTTCTTCTTTTTTATTTTTTTATTTTTGTTCGTCGAAAGTTTCCTTCAATGAGTAAAGTCGGTCATTTTAAGAGGTCTAAGTAACAACAAAGACATACAAAAAAAAAAAAATAAAATTTCCACAGTGTTGGTGAAGAAAGCCTGTTGGTACAAGTGGAAATATTTAAAGTCAAGTGGTTACAATTTACAATTTAAATTGTTGACGGCAATAATCATGATTTCGAATGCAACTTTACTGCTGGAATTGTTTTATTTTCTTTATAGGGTAATACAGAAGTAGGTATTTTTTTTTATTACCTTCCACTAACTTGAATAAATTAAAGCTCTTTGTACAGTGCATGGTGTTAGTACTACGAAAATAGGTTGTGCAGGGAAACAAAAGGGAGATCGTGGTGACAATGTCGATGTGTTTTATAAATTCGTTTAAAGAGCGAAGGCCCTCTATAATTGCTTAAGGATAGAAACGTCGTTGAAATAGTGAAATAGCCGCTATGTTGTAACGGTGCTTTAATAAATCAATAAATTTGAATCAATTGATGCCAATTATGTGCGTTTTAGTTCATTATAGTTTGTGTTAAGATTTTGAAAGTCCAGCATACACATGTCCATTCTATTCTATTTGCCATCTTGTAAGCGTAGAGTAAATATAAAGGCTGTACTTAGAAGCCAAGTTTCTAATTTAAATTAAAATAAGACTTCGCGTATAATAGTAGAAAAATAAGAAACTGTAGTATCACCAAAGCGTTACGCGGTCTCCCCCCGGAACTTCTGGATGTATACACCGATGGCTCTAAACTCGATAATAGGGTTGGTAGCGGAGTATACTCCGGGAAACTTGATCTCTCCGACTGCCGAAATACTGTAGTGTGTTTCAGGTC
>QOCX01001130.1:35470-46766 GCA_005959815.1 Sarcophaga bullata | reverse complement strand
TTACATTATTTTTAAATTTCTTATTATTTGTAAACAAATAAAAAAAAAAAAATGTTTGTTAAATGGTAAGATTTTGTCTATTTTAACTGCATTTTCTGAATTCAAAAGTAAAACAAGCCACTAATTGTAAAAAAATACAAAACGGGCAAATTTTTACGGACCTTTATGAATTTTTTTTGAATTCTTTATTAGGGCGATTTTTAGTTAGGGCTTTAGGTCACCTTTAAATTAAAAAATAGGCAAGGAATGCGGTTTTAATCATCTCTCACCATTTAACATATGAGGCAAACAACAAAACATCGCTAAATTACAGTTATTATTCAATGCTTGGAGATCGGAAAAGAAGGAGGAGGGGACCCCAAAAACACATACTTTACCTAAAAGCGTAAGTATGTTAAAAGTTCTATAACATGGACTTTATAAACCAAACGGTCATTTGAAAAACGATTTATAGTTTCCCAGGTGGTAAAATTGTTAATTAACGACCAAAAATTGTATTGTCTTAGGCAGGGCTTGTATCCATTTCAGTACCTTTTGGTTTAACATCCCATGTTTTCTTGTTTAATTTGTCAAGGGTATTAATGGTAATATTAGGTATTTTAAATAAAAAACCTCCTCTCTATATTTTTTACCTTTAACCCTAACGGACCGTTTATATTTCGCTGGCATTTTTTCATTTTTAAATAATATAGTTCTAATGGATTATGAATTTTCCACCCGCTTCAACATATTCGAAACAATATATTAGAAAAATTTACTTAACATTTACCAAGTTGCTCAGAGGGGCCCTAAAAGGCACCCAAGTCCGGAAAAATTATTTAATTAAATTATTGGGTTTTATATCTTTCACGACGACTTGCGGCCCTTTAAGACGGGATTAATATTTTTCCAATTAAACGTTTTCCAAAGGAAAACATTCTTTGAGACATAATATAGGGAAACAAGGTTAAAGCAAAACAAAAAAGGTGTCCAAAACTAAAAATTACTTACGGGAAATTGTAAAATCAAAGTAAGTGGGATACATACAAAACTTTAAGAGTTTCTCTGGTAGTAAATTTTTGATGTACTAAAGAATTTATTCTTGTACAATAAACCCATAATGGGAATGGGCAGTTGTGTTAGGTTATGGCCAAAGGATTTCTCGTTCTAATTGGACCATCGTAAAGAAGAATATTTCACTATTCTTTTAGTAGTATTTCGTAAGATAATTTTAACGGTAAAACGTTTGCGGGGGTTTTGAGATAGCTTTTAAATTTTAGAAAAAAAGTGAAATCGGTTATATTAAATAGCCCAAATAAGTTTTGCGTTTTGGGAGGGGTTGTAGGGCCATAGGTGGGGGACGATTGGATTGTTTTACGGTTTTTTTTGACTTGTGCTACTAAAAAAGGGTTTGCATATTGGACCTTATGACTTTAGACATAAATAAAATTGTGGGTTCTTTTTTTATTTGGTACTTCAAATATGGATAAAAGAATTAAAAATGTTAAAGACTCTAACAACTTTTATAAATCTATATTTAAAGTTAAGCTTCGGATTTGTGGAAAACACGGAAGGAATAAAAAATGGCGAGCTATGCTTACTTTTTTACGGTTCAAAGCGTTGGGCGGATATTTTATTCCAAAAAACTATTAATTATTTTTTACCCTTCTTCGGCTAACGTAGAGGATTGGATACTTTAGACGGTTAATTGTCCAACAACAAAAATACTTTGGGGAATTTTCTTGAAAAAGGATTCAATCTATAGGAAACATATCTGGACCAAAGTTTATAAAATTTAAAGGGGCTAGGGGCATTTGGGGGGGAGTTATTGCCTGAATAAATAAGGTTTTTTAATTCTGATTATCCAATTCTATTTCTAAGCTAATGGTTATAAGGATAAAGCAAATAATTTCACTTTTTGCACTTCATGAGTTACTCCGCGGGAAAATTTAACTTTACTTGGACATCGTGACTTCCACTACACGGTTGTTTGGTAGTTAAAGTTGCATTGCGTTTATGATTAAAACGTTGAATCGGACTTAATAATTGGTCATTACACTTTATTCCAGTTTCAAATTTGAATTAGAAAGAATTAACTAACCATGTTTAAATGGTTTGGTGATCGAATCATTCTTTCAATTTACAGTTTTAGTTGATTGTTGAATTAAACAAGGAAAAAGACACCCACAAACCAACACGGCAGGAACAGATGGGGGCAAGATTCTAGGAGGTTTTGTAGTTGGTTCTACGGGCGTAATTTTTGTTGATTTTTGTTATGTTGAAGCATAAGAGAGTTAACAAAACATTCATGCGTAGTGTTAAGTATGGTACGATGGATTACTTTCCCTTGATAGATGTATGGGTCTTTAGGTTAGAAGTATGATTTTGCGGTTGTTTCGGAAATTTTGAGTTTGGTTTCGTTTATTTTTTTGGGATTTCTTTCCATTGCGTCTTGTATTGTTGTATGCACTCATTTTTTTTTGAAACATTTAATAATTATAAAATATTTATTTATATTATTGAAAAAGATTGTAAAATTTTTTATATGATTCTTAATAATTAAGGCTTCAATTGTGGTATCAGGTTAGGATTAGCCTTTTCTTACTTGATTTTTTAGGGGGGACTATTTTACATTTTTCATGAACCCCACTTTGGCGATTTTAATTATTCATTGGATTGTTGTGACCCGTATGTGATCCATGTATGTATCCTTTTTGCTAGGTGAGAATTAAAAATTGCTAATAAATACGGATCACTTGAAGTGTATTGGCATAGTTGGGGATGATGTACTGGGAAGAATTTTTTGACAAATAGTTTTCTCCTTTTCGGGAGGCTCCACATGTGGAAGGATTCCCAATATTGGAAAAGACAAAGGTTGATTGGGGGCCTGGAAAAAGCTTTTATGGTCAAACTAATCAAAATTCTCGTCACAAAATATAATTTGGGGGAATACTAGGTTTACTTTCACGGTATTTCTGAAGGGAACATGAACGCAATTTCCCCCAATTCTAAAAGAGTAGAACTAGGATTTGGACCCTCGACAGGGGGGTAATTTAAATAAATATGTTTACGATTAAGGGCACAAAAAGGATCGAAAAAAGATACAGAGAATGGCCCCATATACTTAAGCCTTATAGAACCTCGAATTTTGTAGTTGAAAATGGGGCTTGAATTATGTTCGCTGGGGAAATTCTTGTTAACCCCCGCGGTTTATTCAATATTTTGGCTTTTCAATTATTTTTCAATCAGATCATTTTTCCACGATAGATTTGTTTTGTTGGGGAACATTAGTATGAGGTTAACGGAAAACGGGAATTGAACAGCTGCCAGATTTCAGATGATTGTTTTTAGTATTCCGCCCGAGTCTTTTCATTTGCAGATAATTTAAAAAGTCATGGAGAAATAAGAGGCAACAAAAAATTTTGTATTAACGGAGGGGTAGTGTCGGCCAAACAAACAGTGAGAAAGAAGAACTGGTAAGGGGTTTACAGGTGATAAATCTGTGAATGCGATAAGTTTTTATGGGATGGTATTATTAACAATTGGTTTTGGATTGGCCTTATACTATATGTAGGATTTTAAGATTGTTTGCGCTAGATTTAAACTATCGAGGAAGGCAATGATTCGGTGTTCTAGAGATGTTGTTTAATATTTGTCTTACCACCCCTTTAATTCCCAATAAACACCCAGTAGGCCCATGGCACGGGGGAAGTAGACACTACATGCATGTATTCTAAAAGTGAGTTGTGGGTCATTTAAACTTGGCTAGTGGTCCCCAAAGAGGGGGGGTTTCTTACAACGTTGGTAGAGTGCATACAGCGTAATGGGTCTACTTTATGAATTATTTTGCCACCGGTAAGGACCAGCTGTAGTGTGAATTTTGACTTATTGATTTTGGTTAAAAACCTCCCGTTTTTCGACATAATAAGAATATGATTATCTTATGCTTATTTCATCAGTTCCCCAAAAGGCTTTAAAAACGAAAACTATTGCTGATATTCATTATTAACAATAAACCGTAATTTATTATTAATATTTCTCTCGTGAAACTTGACAATTATTAGAAAAACAATTTCGGGAACAATGGTAACTGAATTCATTTAAGTTCACGGTAATCAGGGATTTGTCATGCCATGGTCAAATACAGTATTGTGCAAAACACGACCACTTATACCAATTTTAAAAAAGGAGCGGCAAACATACAGGACACGAAATTGATAAGGCTTCTTCAAGCGTGCGAATATATGACAAAGGAGTGAAGAGGCTTGACGAGTATTTACCGAACTAAAAAACAGAAACTAAGAAAAGCTATAAATGTCCTTAGGGAAGGCCGGTTAATGTACATTTGGACCAAATATAAACGGAAACTACGGGAAACAATCGGTAAAACGGCGGGTTTTTAATAAGAAAAGTGGCAGGGATTTTTGTCTTTCCAATATCGGTGTTGGTTTATACAACAGTTTAGAACAGAGAAAAAAGGAAAAAGTTAAAAGTTAATCCCGGACTATATTCTCTGTTGGAACATTATAGATTTAATTTCTGAGGAGGGGGGAGAACTTTTTAAGGGTGGTACATTCAAAATCTGGGCCGTTTTTCAAAAGAGAGAGAACCTACTTTTACTTTTATGTTTAATGCTTTAATGCGGAAACAATTAATGGTATATTTTTTGTTGTTAGGTGTTTAGCTTGTTTTTGGATTCAAACACATTTATTATTATTTTGATTTTTGTCAATGCAAAGTACGATTCACGCCATTTGTTTTTTCTGTTGGTTTCTCTTATATATATAAATGAGTTAAAAACTTGACCCAATGTGGAGCCAAATATACAAATTTTCATTTGCCAATTTTGTGAAAGTAAGAGAATAAAAATTATTTTCTATAACTTTTAATTGGAAATATAGTTTTGATACCAATTATTTTCGGAAAGAGTGGATGGAAATAAGGGAAACGGCGTGCCAAGCCGGAAATTTGTCTTTTAAGATTGCAACAAAACACCAGCCTTTTAATTATGTTTAATTTTACTATTTTATGAAACAATTCCCAAAAATTAAGTGTTAGTATCCCACCTTTTCTTTATTGCTCTGGGTTCCGAAATAGTGGGGGCGGGGTTCGTTTAAACTTTTTCTTTTGGGGATTAATAGTTTGAAGTTAGGACATGATTGTTTTTTGATACCATGAGGGTTATTTCCCTAAGTTTTAAAAAAATTGTGGGAAAATACTGTTTAACGTTTAAATTCACAGTTTCATGTTCGAAATTTATTCATAAAAAATGGTTACCTTTTTTCTGGCGTTGGTTTATTTTTATTTAAAAAACTCATTTTATGCTGAATTACGCCAGAATTTTACTAGATACACTTGCACCACGTTTGTATTCACACTTTAAAAATATAGAATTTAAACTTGTGATTTTAAACACTTTGGCGTGAACGTTCACTTAAACAAATTTCTACGGATGATGCGGGTTTAATTGGGGATTCTTGTTTTTACTACTTATGTATGGTTTTCTTTTTCAAATGTTAAGGTGTTATGTAATCCCTTTTTTGTTAATCTTGTGTTAATTGTTTTTTTCAGGCTTTGATGATTTGGATACCTATTCTTTATTATTTTTTGTGATATTAAAAAACAAGGCGTTTTCTTTTGTACTATAGCATGTGCGCGAATAATATAGGGGAATCGAAAATTATCCGATTCGTTTAATAAACCTTCGGAGTATTTGATTGTATTTTATTGATGCTTCCTTCCTATTGATATGTTATTTTTTACCATTTTTGGGGCAATTTTCTTCACTTTTTTCAAGGAATGCATCTTTTGTTAACCAAATAATGGTTAAAATGCTTAGCGGGTATTCAAACATTGTTGTAATGTAGTGATTTGGGTCCTCTAACATAGGGTGGGATAAACAAAAAATTAAAAGCCCGAAATATATAAAAAGTGGTAGAGTGTTTTAGTTTAGAAAAATTTAAAATATTTTTTTGGAATTTTCTATTTTCTGGAACATAACCTGGTTAATATTTTTGAAAAAATGATTTTTTTGAGGGTTAAATCCAATTTTATTTTTTATTTTTGAGGGTTTTTGACCAATTATACGTAACCATAGTTGGGGGCTCATAGTTTCCACTGGAATCAAGAGAAATTGTAGTCGAATATTGGATCCTCCTCTTTGTATTGAAATTCTTAGTAGATTCAAATCAGGTCTAAACAATCCCAAACATGATTTTCATGCAAGTCTGAAGAAATTTTGAAATTAAGGGTACGCAATATGGATCACTTTTGAATTAAAAAATGGTTACTTACTCAGATTGGAACTTTCAAATTTCAAAAACCCCTGAAGAGGTGATTTTCAGGTAAATCTTTAGAAATTTTAAAATTTAGGTCGCCATTTGTTCAATTCAAAAATTTAATTAATTTTTTAGCAGCTTCCGAAACGCCGTACACTGATTTTTCATGTATTGTAGAAATTAATATTTAGTCGCCATATTGGACGCATTTTGATTTTTTAAAATTACATCAGATCGAATATTAGCACACCCAAAAACCCGATTTTTAGCCTTATTCAGTGATTCTTTATATTTTGGCCGAGAAATGTCTTATTTACTTATAGAGCTTTGTTCTGTATGTTTATACCTCGATATTGTCTAAAGCTGAAATGGATAGTTAAATTACATTTTTTCTTTAAGTCCGTCGACATCACAACTTAAGCTTATGTTAGTGAAAATAGTACACATTTATAATATCCAGATAATTAATTTCTGTTAAATTTCTAAATAATTATTAATATTTCGTCAGATTGTTATTTTATTTATTTAGATTTTAACAAAAAATGTGTTTAGGGACTGTATATAACTTCTTTTTTCAGATGTATGTTATATTAATTTGGATAGTTGTGTTTGAATTTTTAGAGTGCTTAAGCTTTAATTTGAGCAACTTGGCACTTTATTTGAAACATTTTTCGTTAAATACTTTTTATATTAAACAAAAAAAAATAACAAACTATAAAAATCAAAAGGTTTGAAAATTGCATGTGAAGTGATTAAATGTCACATAGTTATCGATCAAATTTAAAGCAAAATAATTTAGAACAAATTTCTGTATTCTGAAACAGTAACAAGAATTAGAAACTTATCTGCAAAATTATGAAAGAAAAAAATCAAGGAATTAAAAAAATCTGTCATTATCGTATGACTAATAACTCCCGTGGCGATTTTAATAGAAAATTATAAGTTCAAGCATTCCGGATAAACAAAGTCACTTTTCTATAGCAAATAATGGAAAATGTAATTTTTTCCAGCAAAAGGTCTAATTTGTATTGTCTTGTATGTATCCATTGAAATTGTTGAAGAAGGAATGTTATGAAGTCTTACTTCATTATCCAAATAAAGTTCGGCTCTAATCGATACGACTGTTCAAGAACTCATCCAAATAAACTATTTTATTTTTTAATTTAAGATTTCCCGCAAAATAGCAACTATTGAGCATTTGAAAAACTTTTTATATTTTTTACTTTTTTTTATTAAATGAGCTGTGTTAAACGATGCGCATTTCAATATTCCATTCTTTATGAATTTGTAATACATAACATAATTGGCCATCTTACAACCCTTCAGTCAGGATTTACGGCCTAGGCTTCTTAACCACTGTTCTGTGTATGTGTTATTCTATACTATGAGTGGTGTCCTACAGTTTAAAGTCGACTCTGAACGCAGATTTTTGAGAACTTGTACCATGGCACTTTTATTTACTCTCAGAGTTTTTGCCAGAAATCTGCTGAAAGAAGTCCGCCGAAGAAATATTTTTTTCTATTTCGTTTTTGAATGTCTGACCGGGATTTCGAACCCTGCCTTTGTCTATAGCCAACACAATACCCACTAGATACGGCGACTAATGTAAATATCCATCGCAATAATGAATTTATTGAATTTTTTTCTAATAAAAATAAACAATAAATAAATAAAAAAAAATAACGCAATCCACCGCAGTAGTTAGACTGTTTAAAAGCTAAAACAGGAGTGTTTGGTCTTCACTGCTTTTAGTAGCCATAGACACGTTTAAACTTCCTCTCTGCTACCGAAACTCAAACCATATTTAATATTCTTTTACCGTGGCAGTAATATGTGACTCCGAAGTACGAGTCAAGTTGTATGTTAAAATACTCTTTTAAAACAATCTAGTCATTGTAAATTGCTTTGAGAATTGAACCTCTGCCTCTAAGTATTTCAAGTATTATAAATCCTAAATTCTAGCAGATTAACAGACATTAGGTACAAAGTACATTAAAAGTATAACTCCTTCATTTCAACCTCAAACTGATCAAATCGTTAGTGACTAGTCAATGCACAAATAACACCGTTGCGCAGCAAATTCACCCGATAATTTCATAGTTTTAAGTTGTTCACTAGGTTGAGGTGGAAATCGAAAATACTTTTTTATATTCTCGACCCTTCAAACTTGTTTTATTGACAAAGAACTGTTATTTTTATCTTTGCACATGAAAAATCATTTGATTACCAAAACTTTGTTGAATATTTTAAACAAAGATCCCAAGTTTATTTTGAAGACGGGGAGAGAATAACCTTTCGAACGGATGTACATAAACAAGTTGTCAAACTTATTATCTATGAGTTTTGATCGGTACTGAAAAAATGATGATCTTTTCTCGTTTTTTCAAGTCTGTAGTATTCGTAATTGCAAAATTAAATAAAAATATAAGATAAATGATGACATTCTGAAGTGCAGCTTATCTTGTGAACGATCATGACATTTCTTTTTGACAGAATGGACAAAATTAACAGTAGTTCTATTTAAGAATCGCAGTAAACGTTGTGTTATAGTTTTTATATTTATCTTATCAAATGAACTTCAGTTCAAAATTTTCAGAATATTTGATGGATCTTGATTGTTTACCAATAAATGCGTCCATTTCACGTTTTCGACGACCCAGAGTGCGGCTAAGATTATTGTTTTTTCAGATATTATGTATTTCCTTTGCGCAAACATAGGCCAACTTGTGTAAATTGATAATTTTCGATAAAACAAAATTCAAAAAATTCTGAAAATTTTTTAACGAAAAAGTTCATTTGAATTATTCATATGAAATCATTAACTCGAATAATGAGATGTTTTAATAATAAAAAGAAAATAAAAAAAAAAAAAAAACAAAAAAAAAAAAAAAAATATACGCTAATTTATCGGTTTCTTTGACTCAACGAAATTTCATCTCTTCACGAAGATATCGCTTTCAGAATGTCTTATACTTATTTGCTATTTTCCAATTAAAGTTTGCACTATGAAGCGCACGAACTTGAAACATATGAAAAATTTTTCAATTGTAAGTTTACCTCATCAAACTCATAGCATATATAAGTCCACAGTATATTGTATGTATCGTATTGACAATAGCTCATCCTCTCCTTTCCAATAAGTTTAAATTTTGGAATTGGTTCAGAAATGTTGTGTATGAATAATTTCTGGCGTAAAAGGTCCAATAAACAGTTTTTTCAAATAAGACAAGTTTGGAGGTTCGACCACAAATGTAAAAAAAATATCTTTATTCGTACTTAGCTAACTGAACAACTTAGTGAGTATTCATTACTTGTATTTAATTTTTTGTATTGTGTCGCATAGTGTAATTATAATTACTAATAATATGTTTTCCATTTTCTTTCAATGAAATCGAAGAAATTAAAAATTGTTTTCAATATTGTAATGTAGTTTAGCTTCAGAAATTAGTTTAAAAAATTTAACACAAACTTCTTAGTACTAAGAATTAACAAAAATAACAGACAGCAGGCACTACGTCCACAGTAATAAAATTATTTCGGTTAGAGTTAGAGAACAAAGCTAAGTAGTATCTCTATTGGGAATAAACCTAAAGGAAAAAGCAGCATGCACCTTTTCAAGGAATGCGTACTAATCGACAGCTTATTGATAATGTCTTAAAAATTGTTTATTAGCAGTGCAATACACTAACACGTTTTAACGATAATCGTATTGTTTTTGATAGCCGATTTTCGATATTCGATATTTGCTCTAGACAATGTTAACTGTTGTCGTAAACTAACAATATTAATTTTGATGTTGTTAACTTAAACGACAAATAGTAAAATTTTTTGTATCACTCAACTTATTTTATCCTTTATTGGATGACCTGGATACCAACAATATGTGGTTTTACCAACATTCAGTCCAAAAAGTCCGATAAACGAACGCGAGTGACTATACAGATTGATGTACAGGTAAAGTTGTATTGTTCCGCGTTCCCGATTACTTAGTTATTAAAGGGTACAGCGCTTCATGAAGAAAAACTCAATACTGTGGAGTACTCAATACTTTACGCCTTTGGATATAATATTACAACGACTATTATCTAAGAAAATTAAATGTGACTTATAATGCTGTAATCCGATATGTAATCGGATATTAAATTTTGCTTAGAAACCTTAGGGTATATAATTTGGTGACAAATTCAAAATAATTTTTTTTTATAAATTTACACGAAATCATTCGACTTTAAAGATTAAGATTTCTCGTTTTGTCCGGAAATCGAAGTTTAAAAGTTTAACTGATGAATTCAATATTTACAGGTCTTTTATAATACTACTATAATTATAAATCTCTAAATTATAATTTTTCCCATTTTACAAATTTCTACAGTCTTCCGTTCACTACAGAATTTTACTAATTTCTAGTTATTATCGATTATTATTACTATATCTTTTTATTATTATTTTTTGTATATTATACTACCATACTATAAATATAATACAATACGCTTGGTTGTACAACTTATGAAATAAAGTATTAAATAAATTCTACAAATATGAAATTTAAAATACAATAGGTCACTTAGCAGTACTTTGAATGTAATGCGTTTATTATTACTTAAATTATTAAATTAAATTTATTATTATTCTATAACAAAATAACGGAATAGTAATCACTTTCTTAGCTCCGAAAGTACAAGAGGTTTTCAAGTTGAACATTTAATTTATGTCGATCCTATCTTAAGTGTTTATTTAAATATCAGAAACCATTATGAGCTCTAAAAATTTTAATATTTATAAATTATTTATAATTATAAACTGATTATGGCCTGATTGTAAAAATAAACCATTATTTGAAATTTTTAATTTTAGTGTTGGTAAAAGTTTAGTTTATATTTGAAAGCTGAATACTATATTTGGGTATGTATGTAAAAAACCTAAGGATACGCACTTTATTGATTGTGGGTTCTGTCAAGAAGATGGATATTAGTCAAAAATCAACTTCAAATTCATTAGTTGAGGGAAGTAATATTGCTAAGAGCTATGATTAATAAAAG
>QOCX01001130.1:21155-35452 GCA_005959815.1 Sarcophaga bullata | reverse complement strand
ACTAGTATTTAGTCCATCTCAAACCAATTTTCTCCTTACTGGTTCTTAGTAAACGAATTTTCCTCCAATTTTCAAAATAACATGCAATTAGAATCCTCAATTTAAAATTGAACAATGAATGATGTCTTGAATATTAAAAAAAAAAATAAACAAATAAATTACGTAGTTCTGATCAACATATAATTTGGTATCGTACTTCATCGTATTAAAAAACGTAATTATTTTTTAAGGTAAAATGAGTTCCGCAAATATCTGCTTACATAAGTTACAAATGTTACGAGATAATTTCTATATATTTTGAACTTCTTCCAACACGCACGTCGAATCGATATTTTTATATTTTCTGAATTCATCCGTAATAACTTGTTTTGGGGTCGTAAGTAAGAGTTTACGGTTAAGTTTCAGGCATAAGTTCCTTCCAATAAACCCATATATTTCAAAGTTGTATGTGTTATATACACGTAATACTGCTTTCAATGTTTTATTCAATAGTTGGAAAAGTATATTCATTAACAATTATTTCCACTGTCCAAATGTCGTAGTGTACAGAGGCAACAGAACCGCTTTTTTTCCAATCTAAATAATTAGTTTGAGCTATTATAATTGAATATAAATTAAAGAAAGCAATGAATGTTGTGCTGTTAAATGTGTCATTTCATTTTTGAGTTTGCCCTTTAAATAATTTTGAGTCCTTTTCCAAAAAAAACAGTAACGTTGAGAAAACATATTGCGTATTGTTTTTAACAATACTTCCCTCAAAAATTACAGTGTTAATATATTACATTGAAAATTGTTATGATTTTTGTTTTCCTTGAGATTTGTCAAATATTTCCACTTTTCTCGTTTTCAATAACTCTTTTCAATTAAAATATTAAACAATTTTATATTTTTTTGTTAATCTTAATTTTCACTCAACTGAATTTTCTTGCACGTTTGAACGCTTACATCGAATGTAATTTCATCATTTAATAAATTTCAATTTTTTTTTTAATTTCATTTATTTTTTAGTGTAGGCTTTACACTAGACTTTGTGACAGCACTTTTAAACTCCCAATTTTTTTTATCGGGAAATGAACGTCATTAGTGTACATGGTACAAATAAATATTCGAGCTATGGGAGTTTGCTCAATAACCGAAATGCATATATTATACATAAAGTTTCTGATACCACCTTTTCTATCAAATCGAGTAGACTGCCTCCCATTTACATTAAAAAAATAATTATTGATGAGATCAGAATAAAATTAATGATAAGAAAAGCATTTCTGATAATAGTTAGGCAATTCAAAAAAGGCTAGAAGTTTTTTTGTTTTCTGGATTTTAAAACTAATACCAAGTTTAACAAAAGAAACGCATGGCAATTGCAACCATAGGTGTCAGATGAATAAAGAACCAAATCGTAAAATGATTGTCAGTAAAAGAAAACAAAACAAAAAAAAAAATTAAATTAAGTAAATAAATATAATAAAACAAGAAAAGCTAATTCATTGTAGATATTTTAGTTTTAATAATTAGTTACAGAATCAAATATAAAGAAAAAATTTTACAACCCCTTTCAATACTATAATTTAAGAACTTAAAATTGCTTTTTTTTATTATTTATTTGTTATTAGTCATAGCACAACGATATTAATCTTATAAATGACTGTGCTATGGGAGTACAGCAAAGAAAAAAATAAAAAAATAATTGATAATATAGGTAAGAAAAAGTTAAGAAAAATGTTGAGATAAAAAATGAATTAGACTATGTTATAATCTCATAAAATAAAGTAATCCGAAAAAAAAAATAAAATTGGGATTAAAAAAGAAATGAATAAAAAGAAAAGAAATAAAAAAGAAAAGGAAATGCAAAGATAAAGAAATATGCACCAACAAAGTAAAAAATTATATACATTAAGATACAATGAAATTTAAAGACTAAATTAGAAAAATGAACATTTTCAATCACTATTGAAGAAAAAAAAAAGTAAAAATGTGCAATAACAATCAAAATATTTTAAAAATTACTTAAACAACTTATATAACTCCTTTTTGAACTTAACTGCATTGCCTATGTTTTGGATATAGTTTGGTAAAGTATTCAAAAGACTAATGGTATGAATAAAGAACTGGCGAAAGGGTCTTATAACTATATTGGATAATTTTCTTACCGCGGTAAGATCTTGTAAATTTAATCCGGCGAAATAAGTATGATGGCTGTCTTGAGGTAATGTTCTTATGGAGGAGAATAAGGCATTTAATATTTAAGAGGTTATCAAAATTATTACCAAACATCTGATAAGAAAATTGTGAGATATAGTCGCGTCATCCTCTAATAAATACATATTGTGCTATATTATTGTAAGCCAAGTTGAGTTTTCTTCTATCATCGGTATCACAGTTTGTAAAAATTTCACATTCGCATAAAAGAACGGGAATCAAGTACCAGTTGCATTCATATGGCAAAGGGCGTCGAATCTATTACAGTCCATAAGTTTAGAAGCATGGCGTAAACTCTGCCAACAATGACATTAATGTGGTTAGACCACGAAAGCCGACCATTAAATATAACACACAGACTGGTTGCCGATTCAACAAAGTCTATTCTATTCCCCCTGATATTGATATCAGGCACAGAAAATGCTCTCTTAGGTCTGGAGAGCAATAAACATTTAGATTTTCAGGGATTTATACAAAGTCCATTGGCCTTAGTCCAGTTGTCAATTTTCGGTAAATCAAAGTTAATCAAATCTATACATAATTTGATACTCTCAATACGAGTGCTCCTATAAAGCTAAACGTCATCAGCGTACATGTTAACGCTACAATTATTCAAGACATCAGGTAGGTCGTTAATGTAGACACTAAACTAAAGAGACCCTAATATTGATCCCTGAGCAATCACTCTTTCAACGTTTAGGGAACTCGAGATGTTTCCGTTTAGGTAAACACGTTGTTATCTGTGCAAGAGATAGGAATGTATAAGATTACAAGCCGAATCAGAAAAATGAAAGAGAGGGTAGTTTCTTCAACAATATTTTGTGATCAACCGTATCAAAAGCCTTAGTGATATCCAAAAGAACTAAAAACGCTATGTAGTTTTCATCAAGTTTCAACCTAAGGTCATCAACTACATTGACTAAAGAGGTAGTGCAGCTCCTAGCTTTCATAAAACCCGACTGCATATCCGATAAGAAATTATTACTTGCGATATACTCATTCATTTGTCTAGCCATGAGGTTTTCTATTACTTTAGACAGGAATGGAAGAATGGCAATTGGCCAGAATTCATTGTTGGATTTTAGAATGGGGGAATGATTTTCGATTGTTTCCATTCATTCAGGGAAGGAGGACCTAGTTAAAACTGAATTGAATATATGAGTAAAATTAGGCAGGAGCCTAGGTGTCAAAACTTTCAAAAACAGAGGATCTAAGTCATTAGAACCCACTGCTTTCGATTTCACTGAAGATAAGCACTCCAGAACCTCGAGCTGATTAACGCAACGAAAACTAAAGGGCTTTTCTATAGGAACGAAACAAAGGTCATTGTATATGTTATTACCAGGGGTCGGAACATTAATATTAACAAATTTGTAATTGAGAGCATCTACATCAACATCAGCAGGAGTATTATGACACTTTTGTCTAATACCAATATCGCGGATTACTTTCCATTTAGCTTTATTATCCAATGCGGTAGAGAACTTATTGCCCTAAAACAAAGTTTTTGCAATTTTAATGCGCTTGGTAACCTCACTACGAGCGGATTTATGAATAGCTTTTAGATCGTCCGTTCTGAACCTCTGCCATCGCCCGTAGGCAATGTCGCGGTTCTCAATTAAAGCTTTAACTTCAGCATTAAGCCACGGTTGGTGTTTGGGCTTAACAAGCTTAGTTCTGACAGGAACACAACTGTCATATAGCAGACGAACATTTTCCTGAATTAGTGCCACTTGGTCATTTACATTTTCAAGTGAGTAGATCCGATCCCAATATATATTATCAATACTACTATTCGATCGATACTTCTAAAATCACGGTACGTAATATGCTTGTTTTCGGGACTCATAGACAGGTTATAAAGACGATTTTTCCAGAAATTTTTATGTTTTGTTTTATTTAGATTAATTTGGGTAAATACTTCCTCTACATTAGCTGAAGAATGTGGTAATACTAATATTTCTGGAGTAAATTTCGCCACGATTGAAAATTAAACGCTAGCACCTCGCATTTTCATTTATCACATGTTTCTCCAAAAATCGATTATTTTTATATAATTTTCAAGAAAAAGTTTTTAAAACTTAACAATTTTAATTGTCTAAATTCATATTTAAAGTACTAAAATAATAAAAATGAAGTAAATTTTTAATATCAAAAAATCTTAAAAATAAGGACATAAATCGTCAGATCATCAATATGATATTTTTGGAATACAAAATCGTCAAAGTGACGATAAGTTGTCAAATCTGGCAGCTATGTTTGCTATTTTCGTTACCTATTGCACCACGAAATTAAATTTAAAGAGACACTACAAACAATTTTGATCTGTTCAGTGCATTAATTGCCAGGCGAATGACTACGTGCAACTTTACTGCAGTACTCCTGCTATATGTTTAGTGTGTTGATAAGATTGATAAAAAACGTGTTATAGTTCATAAAAGAGACTCTGGCCGTACAAGCTGTTAATACAAAGATAGTATTATTTTCATTATACCTGCACTACCTGGTCACAGCCAGTCCTATATTATATGGTGAAAATCTTCCTTGTTCCAGTCTAAAAATGTGTTGAGACCCTTGCTTTTTTAGTAGCCTTGAAACATGGAATGATCATCTTTTAATATCATCATTTAATGCGTGATATATTATACTGCTGTAAGTGGCATTTGGTATCCGCCAATATAAAAATTGGATTGTAAAGTTTGCATCCGAGACACATTTAACGATAAGTCAGTGAAGCATGTAGGATTTTAACATTTTTTCTTGTCAAGTGAAGAATTCAATTCCATTTATTAAGCGATTTGCCTTTAAACAACTAAGATATTTTATCAAAAATTTGTTGTTTTATATATGTATGCTCTCACTATACTGTTCAGCAGTAAACGGGCTAATAATAAAAAAAATTGGAAAAAACTTTGTGGAATATGTTGGATACGTCTATAAAAAGAAAAGTATTTTCTGCCTCGAATACCATTCTAAAGACATTTATTAGACTGTGAGATTGTTCAATAGTCCTGTGTATCTTATAAGAGTCTAATCTAAGAATTTTTTTTGTTCCGAAATTTAGTTCCTATTGTTTAATATTGGCATAGATTTTGAAAAAATCAGCCTTTTAAAAGGCTTAATATTATTGGTATAATTCTGTTATCATAAAATACGTGTATTGAGTTGATATTATTCTAACAAGTACAATCTTCTGTTCTAGGGATTAGTATTTAAGAAGTAAAGTAACTTAAAAACTTCAGTGAATAATTCTAGTAGTTATAAGGCGCAGGTCTTTAACCGTTTTGTTATTACTTTATCAATTCAAAAATTTTTTGAGCATCATTAGATCTTAGGATCAAATCAGATTGGCAAGGGACGTGTTAAGAGATATCGTTCTTTGATATTTCAAAACATTCCTGTTTGTTTTATGCATTCTGTTGGTCTACTGTTATGGAACCTGTTTTTTCAGAATTCATTCTGTCCACATCTATGAAATCTAGACTGTTATTAGATGACATTGCTTGCTAACAATTTATAGTACAACTAATAATTTTCATTTTTCAGTATCAGAAATAATGTTAAATAAAATACATACATATTTATATGTTGCGTTATGATTTCGATAAAACTTTTTCCTCATTATAAGACTTCGACCTTGACATTACACACGAAGCACACTCTCATATAAATGATAGTCTCTGGATTGGTTGCAGAAGGCGGGTGCTTTGAGATGAGAACAAAATCACATTTCAGATAACATTTTACAGAACGATGATTTTACATAATTAAATAGTCAGTGTATAATATAATATAATATAATATAATATAATATAATCTAATAGGTGTAATTGTGTAGATAGTAATGCTATCTCAATTAATGGTCAACCAGTATGAGTAAACTGTAATAGAGATGTTCTTGTGGAAAAGTATCTGCGTAACTAATAAATACATATCTTAGATATTAATTATTGTCATAATTTAAATGGAACTCTCATAACAAATCATGGGAATTAGTTAGAGCATTGTCAATTTCATTTTTAAAAACTGTGGACCAACAATCTAAACTTAAACCTCAGCTTCGTAACATTTTAAACTTCAATGGTCACGAACACATTTCCTCTTAAAAATTAAAAATGTTTGGTTAAAAAACAGGAAATCAACGAATTACGTCACAAATTACTAGTAAGAGAGCGGCAAAAGTGGATTATATTATACCGGAGTATATATAAATATATTTATATGAATACAGAATATATACATCTATATATTTATATCTACATATATATGCTTAAAAGCTAATGTAAATATAAATAAACTTTTTCATTTATAATCGATTTAAAAATAGTGCTTTTCGGCATTAGACTCTTTTCCTTACCGACGGATTTGGCATACATCGTCGCATTTGCTCGGAACTGCGGTATGATGGACTATATCGACCTGGAAAACAAGTTGGCGCTGACATTTTCATTTTATCCGTCGATGAATACATCGACATCGTCATGCAGCCGCCCACAAAATCTTCCTCCAATTTAAACGCCCTTGAGGCGTCAAAAGTCGTTGGTGAATAAATTTTGAAGAATTTTAATTTAAATATGAACAAAAAGCCTGCTTTTAAAAGCAGAACATTCACAATAAAAAAAAAATCAATAAATTTTTTATTTTTTGCTCTTAATTTCGAACTATTTTCTTGCAACAGTTTTGTTGCAATTTTTATTTATTTTTTTTTTTATTTTATTCTGATGATTTTATTTTATTTTATTGCAAATAATTTTTAAGATTTTTCTATTCACATTATTGCACTCAAAACTGAATCATTTTTTCTTATAATTATTAATGCACACTTAACGGACGAAATTACTAATGTTGACACTCATGAACAACGTGCTCGTATTTGTTATATTATTGCAATTAAATTTTAAATAATTATATGACCGATGTGATGTTACTTTAATCTATCGTATCGAATCAGAACACTATTGAATTATAAACTCATCCCAATTGGTAATTCAAATGGGAGACACAATTAAAATTTTCAATTTCACATAAGAACCTGATGAATTACAAAATATTGTTGTTTGATTAGATTAAGTTGACTAATTGACCAACTTAAGACATTAACTAAGTGGATGGCTGGCAGACAGTCAGGCGGCTGCCTGGTGGCATAGAATTTAGTTGTTATCCTCACGAGTTCTGTTAAGTTCGACAAGCACTGTTGTTAGTATAGTTATTATTTTATCATTTTTTTTGTGTTTTTTTTTTTTTTTTGTTTGTTTTATTATTATTATAATTATTACTTTTATCTTATCTTGAACAGTGGTTGGCTATCGATTTCAATTGTGTAGATGCAAAAAGTATCTCTGCTATTGTTTAAACTAAACGGAACCGAAAAGATTTCACAACTAGACAACAACTGTGTGATAAAGAATTCTATGATGAGTTTAACTGACTCCAGTTTATTTTGGGGAGGAAATATTTTAATAATGCATGGAAGGCGTGTTTAATTAAAGAAACATCCTCTAAAAATGGCTGATAAATACATCATTTTGCTATTAATAACTCGTCATTGGCCCATTGATGTTTTGCTTGGGGGTGAATGGGTGCTGGTAAAGGCTTTCATGTGTGCAATAATGAAAGTTTTTTTATATTTAACCTTTGAAAAGTTTGACACAGGGATAGCAAAAGCTCACGAAATTAGAAGAGCGTAATTGTATGCTGTCATTGCGCATGTCAAAAGCTGGAACATATGAAACGTTTATACCCTATACATGTAGTTTGCTATACATTTTGAAGAGGCTGGGTAGTGCGATATTTTTGAAAGTGTTTTAAAGGAACAGAAATACAATAACAAAAATTCAGTTTTTTTTATGTACTCTGTATTCGTTTACACTTTCTTTGTGAATTTGTGACAAAACAAGTTATGGCAATGATGATTAATATATAATTTAAACCTACTTAATTAACATACGGAATCTCTCTGAGGAATGGAGTGATAACACAACTTACTAAATTTAGTGTATTCATAAACTATAGCATTAAGTTTCAAGACAATCGATTACCTCGAAAAATATATAAGTACATAGAGAATTTTCATTTAAAAATTATTAAATAAAACAAAAAAAAAAACAAAAAATAATAATAAAAAAAAAAAAAATTGTAACAAGTTCTGTTTTGCTAGAAGAGTTATGAATCAAAATTTTTGATTATAAATAGATTATAAAACTCAAGAGTTATGAATCAAAATTTTTTGATTATAAATAGGATTATATAACTTCATAAAAGTATCTCATTTCTTTTGAAACTATTAAGATGTTTCTATAAACGAAATTTATATTGCTTTATAATTTATATGCATTAAAGAAGAGTGTGGGAGAAGAATTAAATCTGGGGTTTTTTTATAATGACTGTTTAAAATTTTCTAATTTTTTTTTATTTTTACAAAAGAATTTGTACGAAATAGTGAAATATAAAGCAAATTTTACAACGATAAAAAAAATGTGAGTAAATATATGATTTTACAATAGAAAAAGTAATATTTATTTAAAAAATAATCTTTCAAATATTTAGGATCGTTATGGTACAGGCTTTAAAATATGCGTAGGGAAGGTTAACTAAGACGAAAGGAAAGATAGTAATTCCGCACATGAATTCAAAAAACTATTCAACTGAGGTACTCGCATTGAAGACATTTTTGTAAAACTTATTAATATTGACTAATAACGTTTGATTTGGTGTTCTCACAAGTAAATAAAGCTAAGGCGGAGATATCTGTCATAAAAAACATCGGAACATATTCACCTCCGAATCAATAACGAAATTTTTCAGCAACAACCCATATCTCATACAACATATATCAAAGTACATTTAAGACTCAGGTCTATTTTCTTACCAAAATTGTATAGTCTTTAAAATTATTAATTAAAATTATAAATACCCTTCAGAACAAAATAGGTCTGAGAGGTTGCCATGCACCAATCGCTTTACTTGCATACATAATTACAATTCTTCAGTCAGGATTATGACCTGGCTTCTCACACCACTTATGTTACAATTTGAAGTCGACTCTAAAGTTTTGAGAAACTATTCATGGTAATTTTATTTACTCTTAGAGTTTTTGCCACAAAAAGAATGCTAAGAGGAATTGGCCAAAGAAATATGTTTTCATATTTCGTTTTGTTGGAGATGTCTAACCGTGGCTTTACTTTCAATAAGCCAACACACTACCTACTAGACTACGACGTCTTTAAACGGAACGTTTTACTGAAGGAAAAAAGGCATTATCTCACTGAAACTATTCAGTCAAAAATACATAGTTGTGGTATAAAGACAACAGTATGTTCAATTTATAATTTTAGAACATTAGACCACTTCAAATAGATACTCCATAAATCCTTCATAAGAAAAAATACGTTTGTGATAACAAAAATACTTCTAATGAACGGCATGTTGCGTCATATAACTTGATCACATATTTTACTGTTTTCTTAGGACGGTTTAAAATTTCATCATAGTTCATCGTATACTTTGATAGAAGAGGGCAATTTTTTTTTAACACTTTTCTTTTTGGTTTTGTTAATGATATATGGTCCAGTAAATCGTTACTATTTGCCTTTTTGTCCCTTTTTTTCCAAGTTTTATGAGATGCAAAATGCATCGACTGTCCAAAAGGTAATAATTGAAATTTTTTTATTAAATACTGCACAAAAGTCCACAGTTTTTTTTTCCGAAAAGTTTTTTTCACATACATACATACATAATTGGCCATTACAACCCTTCAATCAGGATTACGGCCTAGCTTCTCACATCACTTATGTTGTGTGTGTTAATTTTATACATGAGTGGCGGGACCTACAGTTTAAAGTCGACTCCGAACGACAGATTTTTTTGAGAAGCTTTTCATGGCAACTTTATTTACTCTCAGAGTTTTTGCCAGAAATCTGCTGAAAGGAAGCCGCCGAAGAAATATTTTTTCATATTTCGTTTTTGATGACTGACCGGGAAAGTGTTTTTTATTTACAAAAAATACAAATCATGGAAGTTGAAGAATGAAAGTATTGATACGCTCCAGCTAAATAGGGAATATAAAAACAATTTTGTCAAATACCCAAACGTTTCTGTGATATTTGTCAGAAAAAAAGAAAGAAAATCAGTAAATCAGGAAATTTATTTTCTAAAGCTTCTAGTTATACGCTTTAAATGAAATCGGATAGAAGCATAAATATTATAAAACATATATTTTTTTCTAATAAAAATAGAAAAAAAATAGAAAGAAATAATTCCATGTATAAAAAAGGAGTGTTAGTTTGCCCGTAGCCTAAAGTGATAAAACCAATGTAGTTCTGAATAAAAGAATTTATGAGTAGACTGTGAGAAATTCATATTTATTTTCAATTATTCAGATTCAGATTATTGAACTAATTTTTTGTTTTTGTATTAGATAAAGAAACACTCCATTTCTCACATAATTTTTTTTATTTTCTAATTGAGGCCAATGGTCGACTAGATCCTGACGGATCGTTTATGGAGATAGGTGTTGTGCAGATTCTCAAAGCATTTTCGAATGGATTTCTTCTTGCAAAAGTCTATGTTTTTGTAGGTTTTATTCTTACATTGCACAATGTATTACTAACTTCCAAACGAAAATTTGCAGATGACATAAGGGCCTAGTGTAGTAGATTTTTTATGTTTGCATTCTCTTACAGAGCAATTTTGACAATGTAAGATCCAAGTAATGGTAAAACATTCGCATTTGCCAAAGTTTACATTGTAGGTGCCCACACTGCCTATGGGATTTACACCGCTAATGTGTATTCGGCTACAACATGTGGTCGAGGAATTGTAACGTATTTAATTTTTTTTTCTGTCATACTTGTGGACATCAGATGTAGGATTTTGGCTGCAAATATTACTATACTCTTTTGTATTACAGTTGACGCATATACGCCGCTGGCATTAGCTATATCTGCTTTCAAATAAATTTACTAACAGGAATTCTATTTTTTCTGATTGTGCCTAGTCAAAAAATTCTTCTTTTGCTAGGTATTCCAACAGGCGCCAAGATGTAAATGAAGAATAATAAATAATTTTACCATCGAAGAATCACGACACATGATAGTCGAACTACGACATTGAAAGACGCTTCTAAATCTGCCTAAATATTTTGAAGAATATTTTCTTTTTATTTGCTATCTAGGCATAGCGGAACTTTGGCGCATGCTTCATTTAAAGTATCAACAACTGGACGTATTTTTAAGATTCTATCAGCAGCAGAACTTTTTCGTTGAAGATATTTGTTGTTATCATCCAAAATGTAAATACTGCCTAATATTTTCACATTGACATGTATGGTTTGTTGAACAAGCGGAGTGTCCAAGAACAATATTCCAATGGTTTGTTACTCGGGGTAGTTGCATCAGTGACATGATGTAATGAATTGTTGGATATCAGATGATTGTCCATATCCGATACTTTGAAGGTGTTGTTGGGATCTTCCTGTTCCAAATAGAGATTTATCTCGTCAGCAATTGTCTTCATAAGTTCCTTTGAATATTGGGAAAAAAATTGTATTGGAGTTTCTAGAACTAAGATTTCAGAGCTGAATGCCAGTTGTTAATTTATCTTTTTTCACTGTATTGTTCTCTCTTCAAGAAATTGACTTTCTTCTGGTAGACATGACAAAGGTTGTTCTTCGTTAAGCATAGGATTGAGGTCGTCATCCTATGAGTTGTTAATTTAATTTTATCTTCCAAGTACTCTTCAATAAATTTCCCAAGTACTTGATGAAAGTACGGATCAGTCAAGCTGTCATCATCGAACTCAATATAATCACTTACATCACATGTTTGGAGTATGCAAGTGCTTTCTTCGTCACTAAGATAGTGCAGTTGAGCCATTCTTGAACGAGACATAATACTTCTATAATATTCCAATAGCAAAATTATTATCTAATAACCTTAAAATTTTCTAAATACTAAAGCTATCTGGGATGTCACAGAATTCAATAATGTCGGAATTGGATTTGAAAACGACACAAAAATCAATTTGATGTCATACAATCCAATATTATCGATTTTGTTATTGAAAATAAACCAAACAGCTAACAGCTGTCAATTTTCATTTGTGCTAATTTTTTTTTCTCTAAAAATTGGATATTTTGTAAAAATGTAAGTAATTTATTTTTATATTATAAAACAAAATTAGTATTAGTATTATTAAAACAAAAATTAGTATTATTAGTATTAGTATTAGTAAATTATTAATTAGTATTTTTAGTTACATGTAGGAGAAAATACCCAGAACTGCATAATTGTGGAATTTACAAAACGGGATAAGCCAACCGTAGATTCCCTTTAGGGGAAACATTCAATAGTGCAGGCCCTCCACAAAAGGTTGTCAATGGATGGAGAAAGGTAAACAAAATATGTACCGAAAATAATATTGGAATGTGTTAAATTATAGTGTTTTCTTTCTTATAGACATGGACTGAGTGGAAAAGTGACGTCAAAAGAAAATTAGCTGAAAACAATGCTGAGGCCAGGGCCTTTTTCTAAATATCTACTGACAGACACTGGAAGACTACTTTACGAATTTATATTTCTTGGTCTGAAGATTTGTTTAATGAAAATGAAGAACCATTAACGTCGTTAAAAGGTACACTGTCTCCACTTCAGATAAGTAGCACACCAAAAAGACGTAAAACAGAAAACTCTGGGGAGCTACTAAAAAGTTTTTAGAAATAGCGAAAGAAAGGATGTTCTAAATGAAAAGTTGAACGAGTTGTTAAAACTTGAAAAAGAAAACGCCAACAGTTTACGACGGGTCTATAGTAGTAGAACTATGCAAATGCAGTAGTAGAACTAAAAAGCGAATACATCAAAGTAAATAGAGGGATCTTGCAAACGATGTAGGAGAAAATGAAATTAAAAAGAAGCAAGTAGAGTTTGAGATGATGAAATTTGAATACCAAAGGAAGGACAAATGATACCAAAAGAAAACAATATTCCTGTAGTTTTTTAGTTATATTTAGTGTTAACTATGCGCATGTATCTTTTTAAAAGACTGAATTTTAATTATTTTTTTGTTATTTTTTTTAAAGTGTTAATTTTTTTTATATGAAATAAAAAAAACTTTAATTTTACTTTATAAATAGTTTTTATTTTACCAATTTCTTATAAGGTGTTGGCTATTTCGTTTCTGACTCTCTGACCTTCACTTTGCAGAGACATGCTTGATGACAAAATCAGGTATTAATAAAGTCAGCTCATCCTCACTGGTTTGCACATCATAACTCCTGCAAATGTTGTGCAGAGCGCAACAGGAATTTATAATTCTTACTGCCTCTTCTGCATGGCAATGTTATGACCTCATTAAGCAACGGAAACGACTTTTCAACATTCCTATTGTTCTTCCACAATATTACGTGCCGTTCGAGTTGTGGCTTGGATCTCTTTATGGCGTTAACAAAAGGGCTCATGCATTACCCACAATCTCCCAATAATTTTGAGGTCCGTTCTCGTAACTCATACATTCTAAGCAAATGTCGCCTGGCACTACTCCAAATAAATGCGTCATGGCTAGAATCAGGATACCGTGCATCAACCGTTCGAATTTTCATATCATGGTCACAAATCTAAATGAAAATGAATTTACACAAATACAGAAAATTGGATTCAAAAGGTGTGTATACGACTAATATAAAATTGAGTTTGTCTATGTATATTTACAGTCATGGCATTTATACTGAAATATCCTTTTCGATTAAAGTATAAATGCTCGTTAGAGCTGGGCTTTATTTTCTTTATACGTGTCCCGTCTACAACCGGTTATATACTATAAATCTGCAAAGCAGCATTAGATATAAATCTACAGCAAGGGTTACCAAAAATTTTTTGGTTGTGTATTAGTAAGTGAGTGAAAATAAATTTAATGTTTTTATTTAATTACTGTTAAAGACGGATGTTAGTAATTTATGCTAATTTGATTTTCCTTTCATCAACATGCATAAAGTTTTACATCTTTAACTCGAAAATTAGGGAATGTTTTTTTTAGATATTTGGTGGGAACTAATTTGTTCCATAAATTTCCTCACCTACTAATAAAAAACCTATCAATTTTTCAAA
>QOCX01001129.1:0-46783 GCA_005959815.1 Sarcophaga bullata | reverse complement strand
TACCTATAGCACTGGATATGGAATCCAGTTAATTCATCCAAAAAATAGATTTATATGTGTAGCAGGCGTATCAAAGAATTTTTAGTTTACCAAATAAATCAAAAATTAAATGAATTATGTGTGACTATGTGAGTCACACCGTTTCGCAAGGGGTTAATTAATTCACTGATAATTGGGGTAGGGTTACCAAGCTTTTTAATTAACATTCAATGTTCGGGGTTTTATTATTTTTGTATTTAATTGTTGGTCCAGTTTGTATTTTTTTTAAGTATATATATATCTGTATTTAATTTTAATTAAATAAAGTTTGGTTTGGGGGAAAAAGCCTTAATATTATATATATATTATAAATATCATGCAGCAAGAGTATCAATAATATTTGTAAATTGTATTATTATAATTATTATTATTGAAACAGAAAGCATAAGAGATATATAGAGTATTATTCTTATGATCTGTTATAACTTCACCGAAGTTATTTAGTTGCTATTTTTCTTAATACATTGATTTACATTGCATTGTTTTCTTTTGGGTTGTTTTCTTTCTTATTCTTTATTACACTCGCGGGAAAATTCATATTAATATATTAATTCAAATTTATTTATTTATTTTATTTTTTTAGATTAAGTATTATTAGTGAATATTATAATAAAATATTAAATTATATATGTTGTAGGATACATAAATACCTTTTTATACATATGTAATTATTGTTGGGTACAAATAACGGGCGATGTGAAGACAATACAGTAGAGGATAAAACAGTTCATGTGCAAAAAATTTTTATGTGCGGTTTTGTATGCATTATGATTTTTTGGTTTCTCATGACAGTGGAGTGACAAACAATTTTGATATGTATATATATGTATAATTTTTTCGTTTTGTTTTTCTCGTTTTTTAATCTTTTCATAATATATATGCAAAGATTTCACAGTTTTAATTGTATCTTAACTTTTTTTTTCTATACTCATAATTTTATTTTTCTTTTCAATTTTTAGTTTTACCGTATTGACTGTTTTTAACTGTATTTTTTTTATACACAATTTTATTTTTCCTTTTCTCTTTTTTTACCGGTTTCACTGTTTTTAACCGTATTTTGAATTTTGAAAGAAATTTAATATTCGATATTTGTAAATTAAAAAAATATATGCACATATATAACGGCATTATTGATTTTAGATTTACCTGTTTTCTTTTCGTTGTTTTTTGTTTTATTTTTGCGCTTTCTTTAAAAATCTATTTTTCGTTATTGGTACAATCGCCCTTTATTGTTTTTGTTTTGTTAAATGTATATTTTTTCCTTTTAACTATATTTGTTGCTAATTTTTCTGTAGGCGCTAATTTTTGAATTCACAATTTTTTGCTTTATTTCTTTGTAATTATATTTGTAAAATTTTCTAAATTTTATAATTTTTTTTTTACTTTACCTGTTATTTTTTGTTCTTTTTTTTTCTTGTTATTTTTCAATTTTATATTACATTCAATTTATTTGTATAATTGAATTCTTAATTTTTTAGCCTTTTTTAAATATCACTACTCACTTTTTTGCCTTCACTGTATTTACATTTTGTGTGGTTTTCTATTTTATGTTTTTTATTTTTGCCGTTTTTGTATTGTTATTATTATTATTTTTTTCTTTTTCGTTTTTAAAATACCGAATTGATTAGTTTCTAATTGCATACTACACAGATGTTTTAAGTGATATTATTAACATACCTCATGCTTACGCTTCTGTATGTATTTTTTGACAGGATACAGTTGTTCTCTTAGGTTCCACTCTTTTACGGGATAATGGGGGAACTTTCAACTTTAGCTTTCAGAGTTATGGGTTAGAGTGAGAGTGAGAGGACTATGACTAACCATAAATTGAAGGAGTGTGAAATTATTCCATAGGTTGCGAAGGGTTCGCGGGGAGAAGGACCATGAAATAACTCAGAGTTATTTTTAAAGCAAATTCTCTTTTAGAAGATTGTGATATAGAGAATAAAACAAATTGGGGCAATCTTCTAAAGAAAATTTGTTATTATAATTACTCGACCATAATTATAATTGGGATTTAAGAAAGAGAAAGAAAGAAAGAAGTATTAGAGTTTATTTCTTAATTCTTTTAAGGTTGTTAAGAGAACTTATCTTTTAGTGTTGGGTGCCCAAAAGAGAAATCCTTTTAATTTCAAAGATGAATTGCGAAAAACAATTTATTTATAATTTGATATAATCAGTTCAGATATGTGAAGCAAGTTTATATTTAATTAATTGAAAGATGTAACGCAAATTAATATTTAATCAATTGAAAGATGTAATGCAAGTGAAGTTATGGTGGTTATTTTGATATTTAAAAAACCTTTGAATTTATCTAAAGGATAAATTCAAATAAATTTATCTAAAGGATAAATCAAATCTTGGCGCAGTGTGCAATTTTACCTTTTACAGGTATTGGTATGTTTCTGTGTCTGTAATAATAAAAAATACATTCAATAACCTTTTTAAATGTAATTAATAATTCACAATAATTTAATTCAAGTAATTAATTCAAAATGTAATCAAGGGAAGATAATATTAAATAAATAAATTCATTTTAAAATTTCAGTTATAAAAAATTATGTACAAATTCTTATTTGTACAGTCCGTATATGAATTTTAATGATGAAGCCTAAAATGTGCTCTAGCTGAAGTAGAGTTGATTATTAATTCATGACCACTTACTTTTATGTCCCCTGAATCGTGCGACGATGAGGCACTTACACCAAACCATTTGTTATTGGGCTCTTCAAGTGGCCTCAAGCCCTTTAACTACAAAGAAATTGATTTACGACAACGATGGAATCAAACTAAGCTATTTGCAGATAAGTTTTGGCATCGCTGGGTAAAAGAATATGCACCAATACTTATCAGAAGAGGTAAATAGCATGAAAAAACAGTTCCACTACGAGGTGGTGATATCGACATTATAATTGATGAAAACCTTCCGAGGCATTGTTGGCCAAAAGGCAAAGTAATTGATACAATCATAGCAAAGGATGGTCAGGCATGTCAGGTAAAGGTTCAAACTAAAAATTGTACTTTCCAATGACTAACGGTGAAGATAGGAAGACTAGCCGTCGCCAATAATGAAGGGTGAACTCGTCCACGAACTCATTTACGAGGGGAAGAATGTTGCCGCCGACATCCACTTGATAATGAATATATTTTATTTTTACTGATTTTATTAATTTATTCACATTTATTGTTTATTGGAACGAAACTAATTGCATATATCATTATAATATTAAATATTGGTCAAATATTTATAATGGGATACTTTCCATTAAAAGTCTTAAGTTTGCAAATTCTTAAAATAGCAAATATTCGCTAACTGTAATTATATTTTGTATTATATACATTATTTTCTTCTTGGAATATGTAGAAGAGAATTTGTTGTTAATTATAACGGTACCTATTTATGTATCATATTTATCTTTTAGTCGGTAAAAAACACGCAAACCAATAGAATTGTTTAAAGCGCTCAGAATAAATTAATAAATTACTAAATTAATGCACCAGGAGTGCTCTTAAAAATTTTGAATTTTATTTAAAGCCGGCTCTTTTATATCGTGCCGTAACAATGCCTACATACATAATTGGCCATTACGACTCTTTAGTCTGCCTAGTTTCTCACACCGCTCATGTTGTATGTGTTAATTTTATGAATGAGAGGAGGGACTTGCAGTTTAAAGTCAACGCCGAAGGACAGATTTTTGAGAAACTTTACATGGCAATTTTATTTTCTCAGAGTTTTTGCCAGAAATCTGCTGAGAGGAAGTCGCCGAAGAAATATTTTTTTCATATTTCATTCTTGATGTCTGACCGAGGATTTGAACCCTGGCCTTTCATTTAATAAGCCAACACACTACCTACTAGACTACGACGAAGATTAGTTCCCTATTTTTTTTTGCAAAATATATTAAGAATTTCTTTGAACTTTGTTTTCAGTGTTTAACTCAACCAGGTTTAGATTCTACTCATAGCTAATTGTCAAAGCTTAAACAAATTTGGATATATCCTTTTATCTACTATAGGTTTAAATATGTAAGATTGGGTACTATTTGTATTCTTGATTAAGTTTTGACTTCTGCTTTAAGTCAATTTGTAATACATGTTTATAATTAACAATTAATTCTTCTAAATCTAATTTGAATAATGAATTAACAGATTTTTCAATTGGAATACTTTCAAATCAATATCCTAAATTAATATCCTTGCTTAAGATATATGGTCTAAATATTATAGTTTAAAGTGCAGAAAAACGTATATTAGCAATGAAATCAGGTTTTGTTATTGCAGTAGAAAGACCAATAGCCTTATTTGCATTTATATCTCTGGATTCAGTTATTTACATTTCAAAGGCGTCTTTAATAAGAACATAGTTGTTAATAATGGATTTGCAAATTTTATACCGACAACACCTTCTAGTAGTACTGAGACCTTTAAGTGAACGATTATTTAGCTGAAGTGATTGACAAACTTTTTTTAATTCACCGTTGTTTCCGGGCTATATGAAATGGATATGTAATGCCTTAGCAGTACTAAAATATGATGTTGTTAATCTAATGTTTGAGCAGGAATCCACACCCACTAAATTTAATTTGTGAGCTAAATAGTGAATATAACTGCGTGAATATACCTTAATCCGGTTATAAGAAAGGTCTGTAAAGAATTTGAATCCCTGTCCGAAGAGCAGTCAAATACAGTAATATTGTGTATTTTTTTTTAAATTACCTTTAAATACACATTTTTTTAATTTTGAAAGTGCGTTTCCGCTTTGACGCTAAATTAATTCACGTTTGTTAGAACGTTTCGTTTAAGATCATCTGTTAAATCAGATTGTCAATTTTGCATTTAATTTTATTTTGAACACTTAAAAAACATTTTTAAAGAAGTGTTCTTTAACTACATAAAAAATATGTTTGGCACTGACATAACATTTTTATCACAGAAGTTACGTAAAAGCTATGGATACTCCTTAAAATATAATAAAAATTCTGGGGTGGGCTAAATTATTCCTGGGGGAGCCTGGCCCCATACAGACCAGGCTATCTATGTCTATGTTTCTAGCACATTACTCTAGGACAATTCCTTCTAAAAAGGCCTTCACAACCAAAGCAAAGATACAAAACTATTTCAGAATTCTGGAATACGCGCTTAAATTACTATGGAATTGGTGCTACAAATAGGTGTAAATTCAACCAAAACATAGTTAGCACTATCCACAGGGAGTTAAAAAGTCCTTAAATTTAATACCCCTAATATTAACAAACTAACTCTCGTTCTATCCAATAACGCCAAATATCTTGTGATCGTATTCGATAGCAAACTTAACTGGAACCTGAATACACAACCCAGAAAAACAAAGGCGGCTACTGCTTTTTATTGTTCAAAGAGAACGATAGGCCTGAACTATGGTGTAAACCTTAAATATATATAGAAGCTATACAAATTTGAAATTAAGTCAGTTGTTTACTACCACTCACTAAGTCTAAGTCAACATATGGCAATTATCTAAATGCCTTAGCGTTTAATTTTGAATGTATATTATTATTATAAATTTCATTCAGATTATTCTCGATCAGAAGAAGTATACACACTGTAAGTTTTGTCTATGATTTGTTGCAAGGTATATTTGAAAACAAAGTCTTTTGTAAAATAATATTTGATATTTCATAACATCCTTTGATTATATGTACAAAAAAAATTAAAAAAAGGCATTGTAAGTATACCGAGCAGGCGGAGAGTGTATTCACACTACTACAAAAACCTACTTACCAGATTTGAATAAAGTAAAATTATTTTAGACAAACCAAAAATTAATCAAAATGATAGTTCAAAAAATTATTAGTATTTTTTCATATACAATATATTGCAATTTGTTGTGTAAAGATACCGCGACCGGACAATTTATTGTCTCTTTTCGTCTCTAATGTAAAGTTCTGACCTTATGCATATAAGCTAACCTTATAAGCGGCATACAGTTATGTATCGTCCACATTATTTCTTGTCCAAGTTAAATCTCACCTCTGGTCCGCACCAACAAAGATTACAGTGCTGTTATGAAACTGATTGTACCCAAGCAAGCCAGTTTCTGTATCCCATCCATCTAAAGTGTTTTCAAAAATATATTTACGAACTGTTGTGTTATATTTATGGGTTTGGCATTAGCATTAAGTTTTTAACACCGATCCATCGAATAAAAAGCATCGATTGTGATAAGTAAAAAACATCGAATTGCTTCGAGGTAACGATAAATTCTGTGGTACCAAGAAATAACAGCCTAAGTCGACTTATACTAATAAAACTTTCTACTTACGTGCAATCCCTATTTCTCTATCAATGTTTTTTTTTTTAACAAGTTATTAATAAAAAGATGTTGACTTAAGTTATTGTGGCCATAGCCGAAAGTATTCTTTTCGACTTAGGCTATTATTAGTTGGGGCCACAGAATTATATCGAGTATTTTCATAACACAAACTACTTTTAATTCGTACACCTCGCATGTTTGTTTTATACATGAATATTCAAAGTTCCACATTTTTGAAAATAATAATGAAAACGCCGTAAGAGTTACACTTAACAATCTTTAATTCTATATAAAATAAGTTTTACATATTTGGATAAATTGATGGAATACACAATTGAATCAAAATTTCATTGTTTTTATCTGACTTTATTATAACGGTACATTTCACTTATTTATAATTTGTAATTTGTATAGTTCAATTCGCGATATTTAAATGATGACTTGCATTACTTAACAGCGAAGCCCATATCCGGTTAAGATTAAATAGTGCGAGTGCTACCAATTTAAATAAGTGTGTTGAGCCAATAACGAATCTACTCCATACCAATTTTTTGGGTAATCCTAAGAACATTGAAGGTATTTTTAAATCACCGGGCTTAAATAAGGAAACTACGACAATTAATAAGAGTGCAACGAAAAAGGAACTAAAATTCAAGCCAAAGACAAAAGTAATTTTAGAACTATTGTGAACAAGTTTGACGCTGAAAAGACAAACTAATATACTTATCAATTCAAAATTGCAAAAGGTTTAAATGTAGTCATTAAAGGCATTGACCCTGAATATACGGATTATATGGTGAGGGGTAGAATTAGTGTAAGAGTGGGTAGGGTATATAAATAGAGGAAATTACACAAACCTTTTTGGTGTTAATTGTATATATGTATATGTATTTATTTAAATAAATGTAAGTTAGTTTTTGTTTGTTTATTTGAAACGTTATAAAACGTAGTTATAAACGTTTGTTTCACAAATTTTATGTTTAAATTTGAAGTTCACAAAAGTAAAAGTATATACATGTTCACAATTCCTTTTTGTTAAATAATATTAAATATGTATGTAATATGAATTTGATGTTCTAAGTAAAATTTCCTCACACGCGTAGGGATTATTTTGTTGGGTTTTGCTCGTTTGGTTACATGTTGATGTATCCATGTGCATATGCTGATGTGTGTTGGTGATGTTGTTATCATTATGTTTAAAGGATATTAGAAGGCAGAGTTAGGGTTGAGTAAATTTGTTCACTCGTGCGAACATCCCGGGCCGGCAACCTGTGAATGAAAACAAATGTTCAAAATAAAAGGGTTTGAGTATTAAATGTTTCACTCAGGATGTCGGGGTCTTCGTCGGGTTTGAAATATCAATTTCGACACCTAAATTGGCCCTAACTATTCGTCGGGTGGGAGCTGAAATCAATCTTAGGGTGAGTAATAATAGTTGTGGGTGTTTTGGGTATGAATTGGGGTATGTAATGAGTGTTTGGGGGAGGAGTGGGTGATTATTAAGGGTGTAAGGATGAGTAAATTTGATCTATTTAGACCATAATATTCCCCATTGAAATATTTTGTTCGAAAAAGAACTATTAGTCCATCACGGGTAGTTTTGATCCCATACGCATCAAGTTTAATACTCGGACGGGTTAATAATCTATTGGGCATTTCGTCAATAGATTGTGGGTTTTTTTCGATCCAGTACTATGCTGTCATGCCGAAATTTATATTTTCGAGTAAATGATGCGTGATCGATAGACATATGACATAATTCTAAAATCTTTGGACCATTTAGGGTGAATAAAGTTCACAGATGGTTTGGGGCCTACAGTTACAGCTTCAGCTTGAGTATCGGAGGGTAGATGTGTTGTTGGCCACTTTGTCGGACCTTCCTTCAACCAGGTTGGGCCAATCCATAACTTTTCATCCTTCAGTTTGTCTTCATTGCAACCACAAGTGACAACAACGGCTGGGTTGTCATAAGAGTTCACATTTCTCCAGTTCGTGGTTTCTTCTGTATTGGAAATTGGAGACACACAGTCTGCGAGAAAGATGTTGCAAGTGGTTGGCTTTTGTTGAGCCATGCCAAAACTATGGATGAGTCCGTCCAGAAATACATTGGATGTTGGGTTAGCCTTTGCTGGGTAATCAAATTGTGCGCCATTTTTTTTCAACAACACTGCACCATAAAGCTCTAATTTCGGCGGCGACATGCTTTTGATAGAAAAGAAAGATGAGATCGTCCCTCTTTGGATTCCACCGAACGCCTAGGGTTATAGGGTTTTCCGATTCCGGAAGAGTGAGTAAGGCGGCATTGAGTTGATGATTCCTGGGTAAATTATCCGATATTTCCTGGCTATTTGATGTCGAATATCGTAGAGGAAAACCAGCAGATTCAAGAGCAGTGATCAACTGGTTTTCGGCTTCTCGAACAGAGTGAGCACCTAGTTCATCATCAACGTACAAAATTTGTCTCAAAATATGCGATGCACTTTGGTGCGTGTCTTGAATATCTTTAGCTAATCAGAGTAGAGTTCTGATAGCTAAATAAGGGGCACAGTTAAATCCAAATGTGATTGTTTGCAGTTCGTAATCTTTAATGTGTTCGTTGACGCTTTTACAAAAAATTCTCTGATAGGGTGTGTGGGTAGGGTTTAATTGAATTTGCCCATACATTTTAGTAATGTCGGCATTAAAAACAATCCTATAAAAGCGCTATCTCAAGATTAAAACAACTAAATCTTGTTGTAGGGTAGCACCAATGTGTATGGTATCATTCAAGCTGTTGCCGTTGGAAGTTTTGATCAACGCATTAAAAACAACTCGAGCCTTTGTAGCAACGCGATGGGGTTTAACAACAGCAAATGGCGAAAATAATAATTGGTATTTGAAGAAGTGTCAGGGTTATAGATTATGGGTTTCATATGGCCTAAGTCAATATATTCTTGAAGCTCGTTATCATATTCAAGTTTTAGCTCGGTTCTTTAGTAAATTCTTCTTATTCGTTAAGTATTGAACCATTGCAATATGGCGAGAGTCTCCTAATTCAATTTGAGGGTGGCCAAATGGAAGAGTTACTTGATAACGGCCATTGGGTAAACGACGGGTAGTTGTCGTGTAAATTTTCTCACAAGTACAATCATCCTCAGATTGAATGGGTTCTCGTGGAATTTCTTCAATTTCCCAAAATTTGGTCAAAAATTTATCAAGCCTGACAGAAATGTAGTTAAAAACGATTCTTCAGGTAGGGTGAGAATCTTTTACTGGTCCGGTTAAACTCCAACCAAACTCAGTTTTTTGAGCTATTTATGTGCCAAGAATATCTTTCTGAACACCAGCTCTGATAATTTGTGGGCAAAAATCGCTGCCAATTATAAGGTCAACTGGGCGGCTTTCATAAAATTTAGGTTTAGCTGATGGAATGCTGTCCAACACGTTTATGAAAGTAGGGTTTAAATTTTGGGTGGATAAATTTCGGGTGAGTGTTTTGACCACAATTGCCTGAATATTCAGTGAAAAATTCTTATTCGTATTAGGACCAAGATGTATGTCACACATCTTGTTCGAACGTGCTGAAACAACCTCATTTAAACCTGAGATCTCAGCAACTTTGCTTGGGGTGGGTAAGTGTAATTTGCGCCTTAGCTCATCAGAAGCGATCTAGCACTGAATTTTTCACTGTGTATTATAATATTCAAAGCAGATGTGCCTAATAATTTAGCTCTGTCATCTAATTGGGTTTTGCTTGATTGGGTTTGGGTTGGTTTGCATTTGACGTAGAGGGTTTATCGTCATTTCGGGGCTTTGTGTAATAGGGCTTTATGTCTTCAGCCACAGTATTTGCATGTAAATGTACTTCGGCATTCTGATACTATATGGCTAATGGCCAGACAATTGTAGTACACAGAATTGTTTCTCACGAATTGAATTCTCTCATATACTCCCAGGGAAGTAAATGATGAGCATTCCCTAAAAGGGTGATTATTTTTGCAAAGTTTGCAGATTGAACCATCAAGTGTTTCTTGGCCTTTTGGGTAATTATGGGTATTTAGGTGAGTTTGGGTTGAGTTCGAGGGTTTGCTTTGGAGTTGAATTTTTCCTGTGGCTCGGGTATCCTTCCTATTGTTGTATGTTAGTGTGGAACGTTTTTAGCCTTCTTTCAAATTGATTCTTGATGTCCTGGAAGAGTTTGGGTTTTGGGTGGGTGTTTGGGTTAGGGTTAGGGTTACTTTCCGGTACATCATTGACAGAAGTGAGTTCGTTGAATGTATGTGTTAAAAATACATCCACATCAGTACAGGAAGGCATTTCAGCACAATCTTGTAGGGTTTTCTCAAATTCTCTTCCGGTTTCCTTAGTTAATTTTTTCAATAAGAGATATACAATGATCCTGATTGTCCGTATCTATCTCTAATATATTCAAGTTTGCAATACAGCAGTTTATTTTTGTCTATAATTTTCTTATTGAAACACTGCACACGGTGTTTACCGCTGGTAAATTTAGAAGTGTTTTAATTTGTGCATTAATTTGCATCCTTCTATTTCCATATTGATTTACCAGTTGGGTCCAAGCAATAAGAAAACCTTCATTAGTTAAGGCTGCGTTGTCAACTATTTCTTAAGCTTCGCCACTAGTTTTATTCTTAAGCTAGAAAAGTTTTTCTACCCCTATTAGGCGGGTATTGTTGCCATAAATGGTCTTGAATAACTCTCTCAAAGAGACCTAGGACTTGAAATCCCCACTAAATGTTTGCATATCGCATGGGGGTACTTTAAATCCAACTGAGTGGGTGGGTTGTGTGGGTTCATGTTGGTTTAGGGTTGAATATTTGGGTTGGGTTAAGTTTTTTATAGACTCATCTATGGAAATTATAGATGTCCTATAGAATTTTATGGCAGATCTCACATTCCTGAAGAGGCCATTAAAATTTATTGAATTGGATAGTTCAGTGTCATTCCCGGATTTGTCTGAATTTTCCGTCAATATTCGACCACAACTCTTCCAATTCACGCTTCTTGAATCTCAATTCGGGTAGTGATTGAGAATTCTCTGGACTAGACGTGTAGTCTTCCTCAGAAGCACTAAAATCTTGTTGGATAAATCGCATAATATCGGTGGCTAAAGTTTTTAATTCCGACGTATTTATTTTAAAATTTAATACACAGAAGGCTGAATAAAATGTTAGTAAACTTCGATGTCAAATCGATTTACCTTAGGTGAATTTGGTTTAAAAAAAATTATTTTTTTCAATTTTGAAATAAATCTAATTAGCAGACAAAATTGCCCATTGCGTTATCTTTGTGTTTTTATGACACTACACAAAGTGAACGGTAATATTAGTTCCTTACAATATTTTGGAAATATTATCTAAGGAAAATGGGTATTTATTGGGTGGGTGGATTAAGAGATAATATTTCCTATTGAAAGTTTTCGCACGTTTTAAAAAAATAAATATAAAAAAGTTATAAAAAGTGTAAATTGAAACATACCTTGTCTGCTGAGGGTAGGGCACAAACCAATTTATTTTCAATTCCTCTTTGTTTAATGTTTGTGGTGTTGTATTTGTGTGTAATGTTAATAATGTTAATTTGTTAGTAATCACTTATATTGCCATTGTAGTTGTTAGTGAACTATACTGGAATGTAATTGTTAGTGCACTTTATATATTTTAATTTCTTCATTTTTGTCACTATATGTATTTTGTTGGTACCTTTTGTGAACTGTGTTGAACTTTTTATTTTTGTATTATTCACTTTTGATTTTGTTTATACATTCTTTAGAAAAAAATTTGTATTTTTTGTTTCTATGAACTTTTGTAAACTTTTCCGTTTTCGTTTTGATTTTAAATTTGCTTTGAACTTGTGTTTCTTACTGTTCTATGTATTTTGAATTTATTATTGTATTTTTGATATGTGATAATTTTAAATATGTGATATATTATTATATTTGATTTTAAAGTGTTTCAATTTTTTGCTTTTTTATATGTTGTTGTTATTAATGCACTTTTGATTTAATGCGATTTTTTGTTACTATTGTTTGTGTTAATTGTTAATTGTGTTAATTTATATATTTTTTTTATTTATATATTTTTTTATGTTTACATATATTTAAGTATTTTGTTGACGATCGAGTACTGGTTTTTGTTTGTAGGATATTTTATGTTTTTTGTATAGGGTGAATTATGTTTTACACTGTTTGTTAGTGCATGTGTGTTTAATTTAATTTTGTTTATTATATCACTTTTCCCTGATATTTAATGCACTGCACTATTAGTGTTTTAGATTTATTTTTTATTGTTTTTGATTTTTATTAAAAATTATATATATATATATATTTTTTTTATATAAAATAAATTAGGTTACAGGTTTTTTATGTTGACTGTATTAATACCTTAAGTCAGTATCTCTTCTTCTTTCTCGAAGTCCCATGAATATACGGATTATAGGGTAAGAGTGGGTAGGGTATATAAATAGAGGAAATTACACAAACCTTTTTGGTGTTAATTGTATATATGTATATGTATTTATTTAAATAAATGTAAGTTAGTTTTTGTTTATTTATTTGAAACGTTATAAAACGTAGTTATATACGTTTGTTTCACAAATTTTATGTTTAAATTTAAAGTTCACAAAAGTAAAACTAAATACATGTTTACAATTCCTTTTTTGTTAAATAATATTAAATATGTAAATATGTATTTGATGTTCTAAGTAAAATAATTTTTCTCACCGCTTAGGGATTATTGGGTTGGGTTTTACTCGTTTGGTGATCGATAATCAACTGATCAACAATGGTTTTTATAATTATGTTGAAGGTGTTGATGAATGTGTGTATATGTGTATGTTGTGAACGTTGATGTATTTGTTGATATATGCATGGGTATACGTTAAAGTGTATTGGTGATGTTGTTATCGTTATGTGTAAAGGATATTGGAAGGCAGGGTTAGAGTTAGGGTTGAGTAAATTTGTTCACTCGTATGAACAGACCCTATTAGCGATATTAAGAATTCCCTTCAGTCTGAAGTCAAAGCAATTCATAATACTTTAAATAAAAATAAAATTTCGCTTTTTAGGGTAGAAATAGCTTTTAACTCGAATGATATAAAGGAAAAGGTGACAATCATCCTGTATACGGATTATGATATCTTCTTAACAGTAGAATATATGTAGAGGAGCCCATTGAACGTAAAGGTCCCCCTCAGTGTCATAATTGCTAAGAATTTGGGCACACAAAATCTTTCTGCAAATTACAGGCAGTAAGCGTCAGATGCGGCGACATACGTAAAGGCACTGAATGTCCTCACCCGATAACTGAAGTCAGCTATAAAGAGAGCAGTAACTGCGGTAAAAATCACACGACTAAACTGTGAAGTATATTTGGATCTCAAAAATAAAGCGACGGTCAAAAGATCTACATATGGTCAGTACCGTGAATCAAACTTCCCAAGTTTATCTCTGCCCACCATTCTCCAGCAGGCAAACCCCAAAAATGCTGCCCAAATCACGAGTAAATTTTTAGACGCTGTTTCATTTGCTGACGCCCTAAAAAAGGCAGTCCTACTGCCCATTCTAATTCCCAAAATTCAATTGATGCTCTAATCTAAACAGTGAGTAATTTTATGGCTAACGTGCATGTCCCAACAGCTGCTGCAAAACCAAAATGTGCATGGTACAAAACTTCTTGTTCACTTACCAAATTGATGTCATGCTAATATTGGAAACACACTTATCCGACAAAAACTGCTTTATAGTGCTTCACGCCAAAAGTTAAAACCTGATTTTAGCATTAAAACCCTAAACAGCTGATTTTGCGTTCACTCTGCAAGTTTTCTAAAATCTGGTTTTAACATTCATGACATTTATGACGGTGCAACAGCTGTTTTTGTTTAAGAAAAAGTAAAAAAATAAAAATAATTAAGAAATGAACAATAAATTAAAAATTATTGTAGATAAATAGTATTCTATTTATATTTATTTTTATATACAGTGGCGGTCAAAACATATGCAACTGTGAATACATTTATGGTAGAATTATAATATATTTTTTTTAATTACTCTATTTAAAAAAATTATCCTTTATTTCATATTTATATTTGCCGTTTTATTGTCATGCCAAAAAACTTCATTCTGCTACTGTATAAAAATGAAAAAACCAAGTTTGTAGACATAGTCGAAATTGAAGTGTTCAAAACATTTGCAACTCTTCTTTTTCTCATTCTTGACTTGTTATTAACTCTAACAAATTATAGAATATAACGGTAATCTTATTATTTTTTCAGTTTGATATTTTAGTTTTTAAATTTTTTTGAACATTCGTATTTAATGGTTTTGCTTTACGCAGTTTAAGTTTGAAGTTAGGAAGGCTAACATTATTTTACAAATTTTTCCTAAAATCAAAAGTTTTGAGTGATTTTGAAAATGAACCTTCTCAAAAAGAAATTTCTCTAAAATACGGTATTCATAAATCAAAGATTTGTCGCTTAATTAAAAGTGGAAACATTCAAACGCTACACAAAGGTGGAAGTCCTCGTGCAACAACTGCACGAGAAGACCGGAAAATTAAGCATTTTTTACGAAATTCCCAAAAGCTGTCTCCAGAGAAGCAAAAACAGAAATCCCTTTAAACGCTAGTCTATCCACCATTAAAAAGAAGTGCCCGAGAATATGGTCTTAGAAGCTATATATACACCAAAAAACCCTATGTGTCAGAAAACCCCGTAAAGCTCGCCTAAATTTTGCTCGGACCCATTTAAATTGGACTCCACAGCATTGTAAGAATGTGTTATGGTCAGACGAGTCTAAGTTTAATTTTTGAGGATCAGATGGAAGATGCAATGTTCGACGACCTCGAGGTGAAAAGTATAATCTACAGTATACAACCGCTACAGTTAAGCATGGAGGGCGAAATATTATGGTGTGCGGATGCTTCTCAGGACATGGGATAGGTCCAATTCACCGTATAACCGATATAATGACAGCCACAACCTATACATACCTCCTAACCTCTGTTATGCTTCCGTACGCTTAGTGAGAAATACCACTTTCGTGGATATTCCAGCATGATAATGACCCAAATCACACGCTTGTAAAAGCCTGGTTGGATGAACTTTAAATTTTTATTATGCCGTGGCCACCGCAATCTCCCGATCTCTACCCCATTGAGAACATGTGGATGATTGTAAAACGTAACATCGGGAATAAAGCATCTAGATATGTGAAAGAACTTTTCGTTGAATTGGAAAAGCAGTGGTACGCAGTTCCAAACGAATATATTGAAAAGATTATTTCCTCAGTTCCTAAAAGATGTTCGGAAGTAATAAAAAACAACGGATATGCCACAAAATATTGAAGGTCTAATATTGTGTTGTTTTAGTTTATATGAGAGTTGCAAATGTTTTGAACATTAAATTACCACTTATTTTGTTAAAACTATTTTGTTTTGTTTAATATTAAGAAAGAACTGAATTTAATAGAAAAGTAAACAAAAAAACTTGCTGAAGATATTTTGATTACAAAAAATTAAAGTTTAGTTAAGATATGGTTTCAGTTGCAAATGTTTTGACCACCACTGTATATATATTATTTATAAAAATTGAAGAAGTGCTTCGAAATCAAGTAGTTTTATATACCGGATTTCAAAACACTATTAGAGTTAATGACTAGTACCCATATGATACAAAAGACCCAAGTGGTAGGGTGATATTAGGCACTTTCTATTGCGAGAAGTGGCCCAAGATTACATTCAAGCAACATCAATTACAATTTTAGCACTTTATTGTCCTCCACGACACAAGAGAGGAAGACAGCTCTTTTATGTATTTATTTATTGGTTGAAACCAGTACAATTTCATTAAATTTAAATTACCAAATGAAGAAATCTAAAGAAAAGAAAAGTGTGTTGAAATTGCTGTCTTAAATTGCATTACATTGCCTTTCAACTGAATTTTTGGCGGAAGTTAGTTCCACGATCGAGTAGCTTTAATAAAAAAGTGCCTTTCAGACACTTGTTTCCTGTACCATATGCCATTTATCCTGTAGCCTATATTAGTTCTAGAAAACTGGAAATAGTAAATAGATAATTTGGTTCCTTTACAAAGATAATCTTGTGTAGCATACGATATTTCAAAGGTTTTCCAGTGACATTGTAAATTTTGTATGAAAAATGAGAGATACTACTATATCTGCCGCATCCAAAAATATCTTTTGCTATGTTATTATAAGTTACTTTAAGTCTATTTTTGCTAACAGAATCTAAACCCACAAAAAGCTCGCATCCATATAAGAGGGTAGGAATTAGGTATGTTCTCGCCAAGAGTAGACATATATTTAAAGGCGTAAAGGACTGACTCCTACAGAGATTCCTCAACATAGCGTACGTCTTTCCACAAATCGTATTAACATGGTTAGTCCAGGAAAGTTGAATAATAAAAATAATACCTAAGATCTGGACACATTGTACAAATTCTAGTCGCGAGTTCCCAACGACTAACGGTGGCAGTAGGTTCGACAAAAGGTAAATTTTCTCAATTCTGATAACCTTTGATTTGTTCGCTTTCAAGCAGTGTCCTGGTTCAGTTTCAATATACAGTTGTCAATGTTAGTCTTAAAACAGCTAAAGTATAATTGAACGTCATTGACATACATTTGAATTCCATTTGAGTACATTATGTAAAGCAAACGGCCGAGAATTGAACCCTGTGATTCACCTCTCCCTACCGGGCTGCTAAATGATTTTACATCACCATGGTAGACTATTTGTCTTATCTTATACAGGTATGTACGTAATAGTTTTTCCTGCTGTTGTTGAAAATCTAAAGTATTTTTCAATTTGCGACAAAAAATATCATGATTAAAGACAGAAAAGACACCATGTTTTGATCCATTTATGACTTTAACGCCTCTACAACATCCATCAAAGCCGCAACGCAGCTGTATTTAGGTCTGAAACCAGATTGTTGGTTAGTAGTGAGTTATCATATAAGTATTTACTGACTTGATCATGGACTATACGTTCAAAAGTCTTGGACAAGTATGGAAGTATCGCAATTGGTTTGTAACTTTTGCCAGGTTTTGCTATGGGGATAATCTTCACGTGCTTCCACATTGAAGCAAATTCTGATGTTGTCAAAATAATGTTAAATATATGTAATATATATATAATAATGTAGTCAAGGATAATCTTTAAAAGTCTTGAATGAATCTCATCAAAGCCAATTGCATTGGATCTGATGCTCCGAAATGATTCACGCAAGTCCAAAAGGGTTATGTTCGAAAATTGAAAATCATTTTCATTGAGTTCAGAAGCAATGCATGGATCCGTGGAGTTATAGTAACCAATATCAGATTGAGACATAGGGATACTAGAGAATTCACCATTTAATTGGTTCACATCTACATCATGGTATTGTCCTTATCCAAAACACTCTAATTTCCCTCCATTGTTCCTGCGATGATATGGAGGTTGAAAATTTGTCCTAATAGAATTTGCACTTGACGGCTCTTATTTCATAATTAACTCTACGTCTGCAGTTTTTAAAAATCTCAAGTGTCGGAGTTCTGTATCTCTTCCATCGTTCGTATGCTTCGTTCCTATCATTAATCAATTTCTCTTGAGAACTTACTGTCTTAGTTTTCACCATAACATATTTCTTATATAAGTTTTGAATATTTGGTATGCTAGAAACCATATTCCAAGGTATACGAAATAGTTCATTCTCAAGAGATAGAGATAGAGATCGCGAAATTTTTCGTCTTCTCCTTTGTAGACGTTCTAAGGTCGTAAGACAAAAAAATTAGATCATGCCTAGAGAAAACTGATGCAGATAATTGATCGTATAATAGCACATGGGAACGATTATCAATAAAGAAAAGGTCAAGTAGTGTGGCAGAAGAAGATGTAAAATGTGTAGACATGAGCTCGTTTATAAGTTCCAACCCTATTACTCTCATGTCCAGCAATAATCCTTTGTCCATTAATATATTAGAATTAAAGCCACCAGTTAAAATAACATCAGTGCAGTCAAGAGCGAGATTGCATAATTCTGTGACCAGGGGCCTAATATTAATATTCTGACTAGATCTGTAGACAGTTCCAAGTATCAATTTCCTCCCACAGTCATCTCGAGAAAGAGGTATTCAGTATGTACAAGTACGTGTAAGTTTACACGTAATACTTGACACAACGTCAATTATTATATGCGTTTAATCCATATCGTATATGTATACGATATGCGTTTAATCTATATGCACTATCAGGCGTACAACAATTAAACCAGGTCTCGGAAATACATATAGAGCCATCAAAAATATAGCGAAATTCATCAAGTTTATTGTTAAGACTCTGGGCATTTATATGACATATATTAAGATCCTTAGTCTATCGACATAGAATTCTTGTCATATAGTACATGTTATCATAAGAACCAACTCCATCCAGATTTTCAATAGAGCTTAATGTCACATGGTAAAGGAAAACCAACAGAAGCAATTTTCAACAGAAAAACACAAGCATTAATAAACATTTTGGTGGCTACGTTACGGCTACTAAAAAGTATAAAATTACAAATATAAAAAAAGTTTTTACGTTCTTAGAAAATGTCAAAAATTGAAATAAAACTATTGTTAATTAGTTTAGAAGAATAACGTGAATAATTTAAAACATTAAAACTTGGAATAAAATAAATTAAGATTAAGTTATAGTTACTACATGCATTGAATTTGTTGCCCTACGTCAGGATCTTCACGAAAAATATTTCGATCAATACCCATTTGCTCCTTATGTTCGCGATGATTCTCGGAAGTTAAGTTTTCGTTAATATAAAAAGATATTGAACTGTCAAAACCAAGTACATTCAGAAGCAAAAAATATTCTTTTATCTTGATGTATTGCGTTATGGACCAGAGAACAAGATTTTGCTCATGTGGTGACTTAAATTTTATAATAATTGATGGGTACGACTCGGAAAACGCTATTATGGCATTCAACTGTGGAGAACAGCCACACAGCTACGTCTCTGGGATTATAGAACATCCCAACCCTTACAATACGGTTGGACTTACTTGTATTCGAGGGTCACATACGTCTATAGAGAGATCAAATAACTGATCTGATCAGATTAATTTATTTTTGATGAAAACTTTTAGTTGTAAGTTGCAGTGGCAATAACAACTTTTATTTTTGTATTATTTTAGGTTAAGATTTGAATACTTATTGTAAATTCCAAAAGGAAGGATTCAATAAATAATATATGAAAAAAAATAATTTAGCAAAAGTACTACAAAAATCAACTTCAGAATTAAATTATACACTGCCCGAATGATATACAAAACATATGCAAGGTATATAAATTAATAGTGGTCAGGTTAGTAGTACATTTTTTGTGCTGTAATATTTCATTAATTTTATTACAACGGTACAAGCTCATTTATTTATAATTTAATTTTTCGAGCTACTTTGGCAAGTATTTATACATAGCGAAATGACAGTGGACGGATAATTTTGCGGGGTGTACGAATTAATAGTGGTTAGCGTAGCATATCTTCCACCACTGCAGCACAATCATTAACATTTAGAATGATTATTTGAAATAAATTTTTAATTTGATATTTATTGGCCCAAAAACTTCTTCTAAACGACTGACACCGTCTTAAAGAGTATAAGTTGTGTGTGTATATATAATTTATATATATATATATATAGATATATATATATAGATATATATATTAATATATATATATAATATAATAGATATATATATATAATATATATACATACATAATTGGCCATTACAACCCTTCAGTCAGGATTACGGCCTAGCTTCTCACACCACTTATGTTTGTGTGCTAATTTATATTATGAGTGGCGGGACCTACAGTTTAAAGTCGACTCGAACGACAGATTTTTTTGAGAAACTTTTCATGGCAATTTTATTTACTCTCAGAGTTTTTGCCAGAAATCTGCTGAGAGGAAGTCACCGAAGAAATATTTTTTCATATTTCGTTTTTGATGTCTGACCGGGGATTCGAACCCTGGCCTTTCGTCTAATAAGCCAACACACTACCTACTAGACTACGGCGACTTCAATATATATATATTTGAAACTGATTTGTCATTGCTATAAAAATCTTTTCAGGATCACATTTTTCCGTTCCTGATTAAATTTTTGAATCCAGTCTATAAATATTTATGTGTGGTTCACTGTGTGAATCTGGTAAACCTCGCGTTTTTTTTTCACAATATGCCAGTTTGCTTAGTATTGCATTTTTCAATAGCTGTTATTTCATAGCACAATTGTTCAGAGAGAATGCACATATATTGCTTATGCTCTTTTATTTAGTTGTCGATCGGACTACGACAAGCACACATGTCAGCGGAAGCTATAATATTTTTTAAGTTTGCACCAGTATTGCCAGTAATTTGTTTTAAACTTTTTATTTCTGGAAAAAAAAACTTTATTTTACGAAAAAAAAAAACTTGTTTTCTACAAAAGTACCAAAATATTTTAAGGAAACACCGAAGGCCGGTGCCCTCTATCGGTGTTTCTTTGCTACTTTTGTCCAGGACTAATAAAATATGCAATATTTTATTTAAAAATGTAAATATTTCGTGTTATTATTGAATTTATTGAAAATATATTTCAAATTGAATTTTGTCGCGAAAACTTGTTTTGTTAGAGGACAACTTTAATGAAAACTTTTTCGCAACTCAAAAAACTTGGAAAATAGGGAAAACTTGGCAAATAGCAACGCTAATTACGATGCATAAAAGTACATACACATACTTACAAATATTTAATGTTCTCTTTACTCTTATTGTTAAAAATAATTCTCTTAAATATGCATAACTCTCTTATACACTTATTGACAGAATTATCAAGTATGGACAGCCAAAACGCGCAGTCACGAAACTCAAAAAGTGATGAATAAAAACTTTAATAACTAATTCTTATCATAACTCGCCGTCTTCTGTCTTAAAAAAGCGCTAAATAATGTTATAACCATCAAATTATAAAGAAAAATTCAATATTATATTTTATTTCAAAAATTGTTATTTAAAATAAAGTTAACAAAAGAATACTTCAACAACAACACAAAATTTTTCAACATTTACATATACACTTAGGAGATCAGGAAAGAGTAAAGGGATATGCATACTATGTATTACATAAGTACACACAATTCTATAGAATTTAAATTTGTTGTATCAATTAAATTTGACACTTAAAGTGTACGGATGTTTAGTACCTATTTGCAATAGGTGTTTTACTACAAGTATTGTAATAGGTGATATTATTATTATTTTTAAAGCGATTAAAATAAAAAAACCACTACAACTTACTAAAGTTCTAAAAAAAACTAACAGCATATAGACAGACATTAAACAAATAAGTAAAAAATAAAGGCCTTTAACCTAATTAATGAGTGCGCCAAGCGCTAGTGATAGTTAACGCTGACTGAGTTTTACGGATAAAAATTATTACTTGAACATTACTTCAAAAGAATGTGAAACAGTTAATATGAACAAAAAAATTAATGACTAGCGTTACTTGACATCGAAGCCGGCAAATCGTGTACGGTACTTTAGCGACCCAACGAGTGAGAAATCCCAGCACAAACAATATTAACATAGAGACGACTACTGTCCGTCCATCAATACCTACTTTTCCACAGCCAGTAACGAACGCTACAAAAGTCCCTACCCAAGTAGGAATGGGTAGGTACGTCACAATTTTAAAAATGGGAAGGAGCTCGAACTCCACTAATATGGCTTCCTTGCCGAAACTTTCTAAAAATAGCGAAAGGATTAGTTCTCAAAATCGCTTTACTATACTGGTGAATGATACAAAGGAATCTACTGAGGCTCCCAAATCCAAATCACTTAAACCCCCTTCAACATTCTTGCGGGAATCAAACACAATTGAGAGTACTAAGTGTTTTGTCAGTCTTGTAGGGGAGAACTCTTTTTATGTAACTAAAATAAAACGGGTAACCTATATGGAATTAAAATTCAGGTAAATTATGAAAATGATTTCCGCAAAATAGTTACTGACCTCGAATAAAAACATAAAATTTTATACATACCAATCAAAAAGTGCGAAAAGCCTTCAGGTGGTAATCAAAGTAATAGACTCCTGCGTGTCTCCTGATGAAGTAAGCTTAAAAGACAAAGATTTCTAGTAAAAAGGTATTGAATATTAAAAATAAGGAAAAGGTTCAGTAGTCAATGTTCCGAATAGAGCTGGAACCAGGTAAAATGAAATTGAAAAAGATTGAGTCCAACCAACATATAATTTAAGATAAGTTACGGTAGAAAAGGCTTACAAGCAATCGGGACCAGTTCAGTGTATGAACTGTCAGGAATTTGGACACACCAATTCTTACTGCAAACTACCCACAGTTTGAGTTCTTTGCCAAGGACTGCATAAATCAGCCATATGTGACAAGTCAAGAGAAGATTCAAAGGTCAAGAAGTGCAGTAATTGCACACAGCAAGCTATCGTGGTTATTCAATTTTTATCTTTGTGAAGTAGTGCAAGTTCAACCTAAGCCAACGAGCACTGAAAAACCCCTAATCTCACTACCTTTCAGCAATCGGTTTTCATACGGTGATATCCTATAAACAAGCCAGTCTACAGTAACTAATGCGACCGTTGGATCTAAATCGGCACCTATACGAAAACAGCAGGACAACAGACAACAGTTAACTTCACAAATACAATGAGCAACCTATTACTCAATTTTAAAAACTCTATGACCAACATGATGAAGGAAATGATGAGGATGCAGCGTACGATACTGCAGTCCATCGTCAATAAACCATGAACAGTCTAAAAATCTGCCAACATAAGGATGAATTGGAATATTTAAAGAAAACAAACAAATAGATATTATGCTGGTCTCTGAAACACATTTAACAGCAAGAAGTTTCTTCAGAAGTTTTCAACGGATACACCCTTTATGATATTAAGGACCTGAAGAACAGAGCATGTGGAGGTTCTGCGATACTAATTAAGACGTGAATTAATCACTATCTAATGAACGAATTTTCTGAAGGCCATCTTTAGGCCACTACAATTTTTAACCAGGATTTTCTACACAATTTGGTGATCAGCGATGTACTTCCACCCAGATATTCCATTTCTGCGAAACAGAAACTTACTGATCGGAATAAAATTCCTAACTGGATTAACTTTAGTATGATAAAGATGTTTTGGAGAAAAAATTCAAGCTGACTCTTCATTAGATTTGTCTTCGTACCACTTTCCTACTGTTGTCACAGTGACGTGTTCTCCAATTGGTTACTGTGAGCCACTCGGTTAAATTTCCTGAAATTTAGTAAATATCTTAGCACGTATTGCTACGAGTACTTACCAATAGAGATTGAACAATCTATTGAGAGACTTGAAGAAAATCTCAAGTTAGCTGGCACACTGTACTACCTCACCTCCAAATAAGATTTAATAGGATATAGTCTGCAAATTTGGCACAGCTACTAGCTGAGAAAAGATGAGTACGGCGAGAGTGGCAAATTTATAGATCTCCACGTTCAAAGATCGAGTTAAAAGAGTATATAAGGAAGCTAAAAACCTCCTGGATTCGAGAAAGACTGTTTTGTAAAGTACCTTGAAAATCTGGACGCAACCGCAGATTCAGATTCTTAATAGAGAATAAGCCGACCTCCACTGCGACAGTAGATTGGAGACTGGTCGAGATGACCTCGAAAAGACTAATTTATTTGTAGAATTATCACCTCTAGTATTACAGTTTACTACTGCCTCATCAATAAGACTTGAGATGCATGACATTGAAAGGGTTATTCGTGATTTAAAGCCCAAGAGGCACCCGGAGTTGATAAAATTAGCAATAAAATGATAATGGAGATTTCCTATTTGGCGAAAAAATTAATTCTTGCCTGCTGTTTTACTCCTAGAATATTACCCACGAGTTTGAAAAATTTCACTTATTTCTAAGATTCCCAAATCTGGGAAAGATTACACAAGGGCGGAGTCTTATAGGCCAAAAAGCCTGCTGTCTAATATATACAAGTTGTTCGAAGAAGCGCTAGTTAGAAAGCTACATGGATTTATAACCAAGCGCAGTACAATCAAACAAACTCATAGATTGGTGAGTGCCACAAGAAAGACTTTTGTGGAAAAAAGTATTGCTCCGATCTTTTTATTGACGTTTCTCAGGCGTTCGATAAAATATGGCTTGACTTATAAGGTGAGACGCATTTTACCATCAAATATTTGCAACCTGCTACTAAGTTATTTATCAGAAAGAACATTTATAATGAAAAAAGGCGATTATGTAAGCGAACCCTAGGCTATTACGACCGGTGTACCCTAAGGAAGCATCTTAGGTCCTTTATTATATTTAACATATACCTCCGATATTCCAACATGCAGCAGCACCCTTACCTCGACTTTCACAGCCATCCTAAGCATGGACGAAGATCCGCAGAAAGCATCTCGGTATTTGCAAGACCATATAGTGAATGCACTCACATAACATTCATACTGCGTAGGGAATCATGTCCACCTACTGAAATAAACTACTCAATAATTCCTCAGAGTACGGGGGTTAAATTTTTGGGCTTACATCTTGACCGGATGAAGATGAAGAAATCACATAGATATAATGCAATATTAAAACCAATCTGGTGCTACGGAATACTGCTATAGGGCACTGCCTCATCTTCAAACATTAATAGAACACAAAGGCGCCAAAATAAAATTCTGCGACTGCTGACGAACGACCCTTGGTATATAAAAAAATTCGAACATACACAAAGACCTAAACGGTTAGACAAGAAATCGCGAAACATGGTGTAAAGTATCTAGAGAAGCTAAGGGAGTACTCGAATCCACTTGCTTGTGCTATTTTGAATGATTCCGGCATATCCGACTGAGGAGAAAAGTCACTCTGGACCTTATTAGAAGACGAGTACAAATGATGTCAAATTGATTTTGAATTCTATGAAACTATGAAATTTTGTCCCACACTGTCTTAATTATTGTTATTAGTTTTAAGATTTGATACAATAATTGTCAGTTTAATTTTATAGTGAAGATTCAATTAAATAAACTAAAAAAATATTGTTGTATTATAAATGAAATCATTAAATATACGTGTTTTTAACTTTAAACTATTTGGTTTTGAGAAAAACAAAGTATTTGATTTTAAAAAAATATTTTACATAAATCTTCAAAATCGAAGTAAAAATTTTTGAAGTATTTAAATAATACTTAAAAAAACACCATATCTACAAATATTAGATTTTCATTTAAAGAACCTTGTTCGTCTTGTGACCACAAAACAGATTTTATATAACTAGCTGTAACCGGTGCGCGTTGCTATGCCACCAACAAAAATAAATTTGAAGGAAAGACTGCACGAATATTCAATTAATTTTGAATCTTTTTATTGATTTTGTTCACTTAAAAAAATTGGCATTGCACTATTGGAAAAATTAATTATTTTTCTGGCATAAACTCTAAAATGTAGAGGTTTTAGATTTTACACAAATAAAGTGTATTAATGTTGAAAAATAGGACATCTTTATTGAAGTGCTCTGGGATACACATTAATGTTTGTTTTTCCACCTGGTGCGTAAATGAATCAATCAGAAGGCATTTCGACGCGTGAGCAGGCTACATAGAGCTGCACTTGCAACGATTGTTCCTGTGTTTTGTTGATAGTCATTGCGAAAGCGAGTCGCATCGGGAATTGCAAACGTTCGAATTCGAAAGGCATATCTGTCGGTTTCATTGGGATACGTGGCAATAGTACGCCTTCACCTTTGAATTTTCTAGTCAAAATTGTTGGCTCGATAACATTGTTCATCATTTTCTTGACCGTTGCAAAGGCGTGGATTTATGTTTCGAAGAAGAATGATAGGTACGCCAAATGCACATTTTACGAATTAATTCATTTTTAATAATTTTCAGTGGCGTCACCTGTCGGAAATTGATCATACGATCTTAGAAACCCATGCGCAACAACTTTGGTGAAGATCATAACATGATGAAATGCATAGTTTACGATTCTATAAAGTACATACAAACAAACATTCATTTATATATATATATAGATTAAAGTTTTCATAAGTACTATTTTTTTTATTAATATTAATATTAATGCACATATCTTATGTGGAATAACATAAGTTTTCATTTTGGAGACTGTATTTTATGTGAATTAAAGTATTTACTGTATTATTTTAGACTTAAAATAATCATTACTCTAAGAGCTCTTTTTACTTCCGCATTAGAAAAAGGAAGGCTAAATAATTTAATAACAAATGTCGACAATTTCATAAATAGATTTTCATTCAATGAATTTTTAAAACTGTGCACTTCAATCCAAAACAGTTCAGTATTTTTATTCAGTTATTTTTATTTTGCCACTGACATAATTTTATATAATTTAGACTATTTTGCATTTCTTCAATGTCATTTTTACAACCATTTAACTCTGTTGTTAATGTAATAATTGGCCAATTCACACGACTTTGTATCGTGTTTGTAATATTGAATACACTTGGTTGTTTGTGAACGCTCAATGCTATAATGTATTGTGTATTTCGTATAATTTTTGGCATTCAAACCAATACAACTTTTGAAGAACGTATGAAAACATATACAAATGTTTTTCATTCACACAATTTGATAGCAGGATTATTGCTTTTAAAAACATGAAATAATGTGCATATTTGTATCGGATTTTTGCATGAAAATTATCAACAACAAGCATACACTGTTATATATTCGACAACAATGCACTCAATACAACGATACAACAGCTTGTTTGAATTGACCAAACATTCCGGGTTTTATTAGAAAAAATATTTTCGGCATTAAACAATGATAATTTTTTCAAAATTTAAATATTTATAGGCAAATTTAATCTTATTTCAAAAACTAAGGCTTTAGTAAAAATAATTAAATATTTGTATATTTTTTTTTCGAATACTTCTATATTATTATTTCGACAAACTTTTTCAATATTATATCCCAAGTAACTATAAGCATTCAATACTGGATCTATATCACCTTCAAAATAATCAAAATCTTCAATTAGTTTTATAATTATATTTATTAAACTTTATGATAATCTATACAGATCGTTAAAAAGTTTAAGATGATCAGTATTTTGGGATTCAAATGACAAATTAACTTTTTTAACTTCTGTTAACATAGACGCTAAATATGTTAAATAAAATAAACTTTTATGATCATTATACACACTTCTTAGCCGTAACGTTTCGAACGATTTGTCATTTACGACATTAAAATTTGTTCCCAACTTCAACCACATATCTACAACCGTTTTTACGGTTTTTTCCATATAAAGCCATCGATTTTAGTTTTAATCAATTTTAATTTTATTTTGAAAAAAAAAGCGCTAAGCGCGAAAGGCGCTAAGTTGGCAACGCTGTTTGTTGAGTGAAATTAAAACAGGGTTTTATATATACATTTAGTATGATCTCAAGCATTGCAGTTGTTTGAAAGTTCATGTGCATTGAAAGTTCTTTATGATTAGTTGCCCAATTTTTTGTAAATTCTCACTTATTTTAAAACACGAATTTAATTGTACAGCAGTCACATATTGGTAATCAAATAAACGAGTTTTCCTACAAATAAAATCAAAATAGGTTTTTTTTTGTATGTGTGCTCTTCGAATTGCACTTGTCTACATAAATTATTGTAGGCCCTAAAACATTGATGACGTGATCGTCTGTATTTTTTGGATTATAACATTTTTGTTATTGATTCTTGAATTAATTAATTAATTGGAATAATATAGACAGATTCGTTCTTCTTCTAAGATATTAACCGATTAGACAAAAAATTCTGCTGATAGCGAAGAAATGAAGCATTCGAGCTTATTAACCTATAAAAATAAAACTGCAGCAATGGAAAGCTTAAATCAAACCCTGAAAATATTCCAATTTAAGGAATATGATTAAAGTCGCCGTAGTCTGGTAAGTAGTGTGTTGGCTTATTAAACGTAGGTCCACGGTTCAAACTCCAGGTCAGACAGCAAAACGAGAATATGACAATATTTTTTCGGCGACTTTCTCTCAGCAGATTTCTGGCAAAAACTCTGAGAGCAAATGTAATTGCCATGAAAAGTTTCTCAAAAAATCTGTCATTCGGAATTGACTAAAACACAACATAATTGATGTGAGAAGCTAGGTCGTAGTCCTGACTGAAGTGTTGTAGTTACCGATTATGTGTGTATGCATGTGATGAAGCAGAACTGCCCGCACGTCTGGACTATATCGAAGAGATAAGCAAAAGCTTTGAAAAGGCGCAAGATTGTCTTAAAGAAAACGACATCAGTTAGGTGTCTGGCGCTGATCGTAAGAGGTTTGTTTCTGTCTACCTTGATGCAAAATCCAAATAAACTCGTCAAGCAAACAACTTTCGGAATTTTGAAACGAAACAGAGGTAATCAAGATTCGGCCAATAATCGCATACATTTCAGTTGCATACATTTAGCGGTGAATATTCTCAGTGCTCAAATTTTTATGTTTTTCTTTTCAAACCTTGATTAACGACAATGATAAGCTAAGTACTCTTAAAAATTTCACTATTGCTATTCACCACTGTGAATGACGCTTTACTTGGGATGTTAAGAACTACAGTGCCCCGTAGAGTTCGGCATGTTCGACACCTCAGAAAGAGTTGTAGGCTAATCTCAATGTAAGGCGCAATGTCTGCGAAGCCTTAAGACGTACAAGGACAGGATTGTAACTGTTAAAGAGGACGAGTGGAGTTTTGTACGGGACAATAGGGAAGGCCCTTGGGTAAGGTTTACCTTATCTTCAGGGGAAAGAGTAGGCAGACGGACTTGACTTGCTTCCATGTTGTCGATAACGTATTGTCTTCACGGAGGGAGTGCATGAACAAACTATTAGAAGTTTTCTTCCCAAGAGCTTCCTAACTTGGAAAGAAGTGAGCTTATAGACAGTATTTGCCACATCAGGAAAGAAAGGAAAGCCATACTGGAATATCTGTAGGCAATCTTTGGGAAGTGTGTCTCAGAGTATGCCCGCGTTGTGGTCCTCCTGAAGTCTCCCGATAGACTGATGAATAATCCCCGCTCTTACCGTGGCATCATCCACGGATGACCCACGCATCATTGTTGAAGGCCAGTTTCGTGCTGCGCTGGAGACATGTGGGGAAGAGGTAATCCGGATCGCACATGAGTGGGGTCAAAATCTCTGTGACAATGTTGCTCAAGGTTCATTTGTCAATCAGACGTGTTCCACTCATAAGGGCTCGAAACGTGAGCAATAGATATGCAACAGAGGCCAAATACTTGGGAAACTCTATGACCAAAAAGATGAATAACCTGGTGCATATCGAGAGTTAGGGAGAAACTGATAAAAGTTGTAGGTTCAAGCAGGCGTATACTTAGGAATGGCTGGGTCCTCAACAGACTTACGCACCATATATGGTGGACTACTCGTCGCTTGTGCGGCATAAGTGTGGTACGAGACGGTCATGTCTGTTGTTGACCGACGTAATGCTCTGACGTGTCAGAGGATTATTCTCCTGGCTAGTGTGCCAGTTTGCAGGACGATTTCAGCAGACGCTCTTCAGGTATTGGTAGGCGTAGAATCTTGATTTGGAAATAGTACGTCGCGGTATTGTTTTCAAGATAAAATAGGGACTATCACACTTGCATAGATGGTTTATTATTCCTTGTTGTTGAGACGGATCTTGACCTTTTCCGTGGCGCTTTGCAGTTTCTTTTTAAATGACCGCCCTTTCCAGAATCAAAGCATTTAAGTATTGCCTTTTGTCCGCTTTCGTTCAGTATTCAGTATTTCTTTAAATTTGCTTAAAAGGCATTCTTCTTCCGCCACGACTTCCGTTTTCGCACTTTGCTTACTTGAGGCCTAGAAAACGAGCCAGCAGTCTCCCGGGGCTAGTGCGAAGGCCACGGTCTCTGCAAACGTTGTCTTCTGTGTATAACATTAAAAAACGCGTCGGTCTTAAAATTATCTATCACTTGGCAGTTTTCTCCTGGGTATGTAAGCTCCACTAATCTCTCAACCTCCATTGCAAAGGCTTGAAGCGATTCATTATACTCTTGCTCTCGGCATATTAACTCTATGCGATACAGCTTTCGTTTCTGCTCGTTGCGTTACGCTGTAAAGCCATCATTAAGTCGGTGTAGTTGTTTCGACAGCTTGCTGGCATGTATTCTAGAATCTCGGCTGCGAGAACCTTTAACTCCAAAATTAGTTCCAAAGCCTTCTTTTAATCGTCCCATCCGTTTCATGCTGGCTACTATCTCGAATTCGAATTTAAATACGGACAGGGGTGTGCTACCATCAAAGCAAGATGTTTTCATTCTGCCGGTACCTTCTGATACGATCCGCACTGGTTCCGGTCGCTGGCGAGTTATAACGTGTTTTCATCCAACGGTCTTTTCCAAATTAATCACTATCGTGTCAACGGTCAACGGCCTTTTCTAACTTCAAGACAGTTGCTTTACTTTTTTGTTGCTCCTCGTATCGGAGAAATAACTTCGCTGTCTCGCGAAGTTTTTTTTAAATAAAAGAGCATACTTGATATCTCAATATCAGTGACGGGAAAAAAGATATGAAGATATATCTTTGAAGAAAAAAACAACTAAAAAGGTGAAGAAAAGAATGAAAAGGTTTATCCTTATCAATACTAAAAACACAGAAGTGGAAAAGGAATATAAAAATATATTCATACAATAGCCTGGATATAAAGATATGTCCTTATAAACCCAATGATAAAAAGACCAAAAACAGTGTAAATTTGAACAGTGGCTAAACCAGACAAATCATCAGTGAATATACGAAAACCAACTCTAACCCAATAGTGAAGAGATTTTAAACTACAAGGCAAATATATACATCCTTGGAAATACGTCCTAATCAACTTTAAACTCAACAGTGGAAACAATTTTTTTTCTTTTTTTTACCTGTGAAAACGCATAGCCAAGCAGACAACAATATACTTTTCAACATCAGCAGAAAACAGTATCAGAAAGTAAGAATTTGATTTAATGAATTATATTATATTTATTAATGCTATTAAACGTATGTAACTGAAAAGATAAGCATAGAGACGTAAATTGAAAAAAATTACTGTATACGTCTAGTGAACAAGAAATCAAAAAGTTGCAAGAATTCCTACATAAAATAACCAAATAAATTAAGGCAAAAAAAAAAAATTATTTAAAATATAAAACTAAAAGAAGAAAACGCATTCATGTATAAAAAAAGGGAGAGGATTTTTAAAAAAAATTTAAAACAAAAAAATGGCAGTACAGGCGGAAGGCCCAACGAACAGATTAACTATAGACCCTTTGAAATACCTTAACAGCTTACCAGAATTCTGTGGTGACTCAAAAGATTTGCAGATGTACACTACACTTATTGATGGAATATACCCTCACTTACGAACATATGACGAACTCTCTCAATTACTGTTTTCTGACATAATAAAATCAAAACTCAAAGGAAAGGCAAGACAGGCAATCGAAATAAACTGCCCCGCGGTTTCTTATACAGATATAAAAAATACATTACAGAATAATTTTGGGGACAACCGTTCCTGCGAAGGACTTTTTGACGGATTAAGAAGTGTGACTTTTGGAACAAACACCTTAGATTTTTTTAACAATGTGAAAAACAAGTTACACAGATAAGAGAATAACAACCTAGTAGTTATAATAATAACAATAACAAACTAGTAGTTATTCTAGGAGAAACCGAAGCAACTAGACGTAGTGCGATAATAATAAACGCACCGCGCTCAACATCTTCAAGAACTAAATCCCTGAACCAATGAAATACATCCTTATTCTGTAGGAACCTAGGAAATTTAGAACAGGCTATGGATATACGGTTTCAAGCCGGGTACGCATATATTGGGACTAATAATGGGAACGGCCCAGAATTTATAATTCATTCAAATAATAGGAGTAGCATTCAATATGGTATATAAGTGATAGTAATCAAAGTAGGAATATCGCACGATACTGGAATCCTCAACAACCTCGCTTATATCAACAAGCAAACCACCACCAAGACCACTAAATGCCTGCATAAATTATGAGAAAAAGAAATAACCATCGGTAGCAAGAAACTACCAATGCACTTCGAAAATGAAAACTTAAATAAAAGAGGATAATAGCACCAGATAATTCCGACCTAATATATTTTAAGGAAGAAAACGGTGGAAATATTTTGAGAGAAGAATATTTTGAATGTGAAGAATGGAGAAGTAGAGATAAACTTATTATCTGAAACTAATCGTTTAACTACGCAGAAGGTAGATCACGAAAATTTCAGCATAATTGAAAATAAAGAATTAAAACCGTTGAATGACCAAACTAGACTAGGACACAAACCTTGAAGGAAGATCACAATTTTAAAATAATAAATACATATCATAATATTTTTTACCAGGAAAATGATAGACTTATAAACTTCCGCAATAAAATATAGAACTATAGAATAAAACATAGACTACAAACAATATACTGATGTTTCTGCTGATGATATTGATACTGATACTGATACTGATGATACCTGCATAAAAAAGAAGTTGGAGATCAAATCTAGGAGATGCTGAAAAATAGGATAATTAGAAGTAGAAATTCCCCATATTCAGCTCCAATTTGGATCGTGCCAAAGAAGGCCGAGGCTAGTGGACAGCCAAAGTGGAGATTCGTAATCGACTGTCGTAAACTGAACGAAGTACCGATCAATGACAAGTTTCCTATCCCGAATACAGACGAGATACAAGAAAAATTGGGAAGAAGCCACAATTTTAGCAAAAAGCTTTCACTAAATTGAGAAAGAGAAAGTATATATTCACAAATCTGCTTAGTACACCTGGACTACATAATCATATTTTCAACATCCTTACACGAACACACAAATTCAGTTAAACTTATATTCGCAAGGTTACAGGAAGTTAACCTGAAAGTCAAACTGGATAAATCAGAATTTTTTAAAAAGGAAACAGAGTTCCTTGGGCACGTAATTACAACGGAAGGAGTCAAGCACAATCCTAAAAAGATAGAATGCGTTGTTAACTTTTCAATACCCAAAATGACATTAATAAACGGGTTGTAGGGTGAGGGTTAGTATTAGGGTAAGAGATTGTAGGGTACATAGATGAAGGGAGACACAAACCTTTTGTTATATATATGTATTTGCCTATGTGTTTTAGTAATAAAGATTATTAAGAGTTTTAGTTTGGGTTTTTGTTTGTTTATTTAAAATGTTATAAAACGTATTTATGTTTGTTTAACAATATATGTTTCTAGTTCACAATGTTTAAATATAATTTTTACAAATTACAACTGATCAACAAGGATCTAAACAAAGGAGATGTTGATGAATATGTTTATGTTGATGTATATTGTGAATGTTAATGTGTGTTGGGGATGTTATTATTATAATTTGTTAGAAATGATGATGTTGTCATATTGGAAGTCAGGGTTTGGGGTGTGGAAATTTGTTCACTCGTGTGAACATCCCCCGGACCGGCAACCTTTAGTCAATAGATTGTTGTTTTTTCGGAATCAGAACTATGCTGTCATGTCGAAATTTATATCTTCGAGTAAATGATGCGTGGTTACAAAATCGATAGATATACGATATATTCTAAAACCTTTGGACCATTTAGAAAATATTACCAAAATGTCTCGTGTAGGGTGAGTAAAGTTCATAGATGGTTTTGGGTCTACAGTTTCAGCTTCAGCTTGAGTTTCGGAGGGTAGATGTGTTGTTGGCCACTTTGTCGGATCTTCCTTCAACCAGGTTGGGTCATTCCATAACTCGTCTCCCTTCAGTCCGCCTTCATTGCAACCGCAACTGCCAACATCGGCTGGGTTGTCATAAGAGTTTACATTTCTCCAGTTCCTGGTTCCTTCTGCATCGGAAATTGAAGACACACAGTCTGCGAGAAAGGTGTTGCAAGTGGTTGGGGTTTTGTTGAGCCATGCCAAAACTATGGATGAGTCCGTCCAGAAATACAGTGGTTGTTGGGTTAATCGCAGATGGGTATTTGTGTTCTGTGCCATTTTTGCCAACAACACTGCACCACAAAGTTCTACTTTCGGCAACGAAATGACCTTGATAGGTGCAACTCTTATCTTAGCGAAAAGTAGGGTTACGAACATAGGTTCGTTTACGGGTATAATTCGCGCTTATAAAATCACAGAGTTTCAGAAGCGTCAGAAAAAAGTTATGAAACTCAATTCTTGCTGAAATGGAAAATGTATCCATCTAGGAATCCAAATAATGTCATTATTATAAAACTGCAATAATTTGTGCCAATTAAAAAGGGTGAGCGGGTTCAGACATTCATCCCAAGCTGTATTATCTCGCCAAATTTGCCGCGTCACGATATTGGCGGATATAATAATGGTCAAAAGGTTTAGCGATAGCAAATAAAATTGCACGCTAAGTGTAGGCTGGTGTTTTCTCCTGGATCACACCGAATGCCTAGGGCTTTAGGGTTCTTCGTTTCTGGAGGGGTAAGAAAGACGGCATTGAATTGATGAATTGATAAATTATCCGATATTTTATGGTTATTTGATGTTGAATTTCGTAGAGGAAAACCAGCAGATTTCAGAGCAGTGATCAACTGATTTTGGGCTTCTCCAATGGGGTGAGCACCTAGTACATCATCGACGTACAAAATTTCTCTCAAAATTTTAGATGCAATTGGGTGGATGTCTTGAATGTCTTTAGAATGTCTTTAATCTGAGAAGGGTTCTGATGGCTAAATAAAGGGCACAGGTAACGCCAATTGTGACTGTTTGCAGTTCGTAATTTGACGCTTTTACGGTTTTTTACGTATACTTTAACGTGTTGGACGTGTTTTGTTGTGCTCTCGTTGTGCGATATTTTTTATCTTAAAATATTACGAATTTGTCTGCCCGTTTTTTGTAAACTGTGTTTAACTGTTTGCTTTCCATTTGGTCAATAAGTGTTAGTGTTTAATTTAAAAACTATGCTACAATCAATAATTTAAAATTTTAATATTTTACTTTTCAACAACAACAATAAACACTCTTTATCTTCATAAACATAAATATAACAACAACATATTTCATCATCACAAGTCAGCTATCATTTAAAAACAGTTGCATTACAATAACACCTAATTAACCTAATTAAGAAGCTCCATCTATTGTATAGTAGGACAATTAATTTAAATCTATTGTGAATAATCTTTTAACATAACCCAGTGAACAAAAATATACTAATTCGTTCTCCATATAAAATTTTCGCTCAATATTATTTTTATACCTTCATTGTGAATTAAAATTAGTTCATAGTATATCTTGTTTGAAAAAAGGGTGTACCTTAGATGGATCTGACGACAGAATGATTATCTGTTGACTTTTTCATGGATTATGTCATTTTAAGTGTTGCGGTCTTTCCGGTGTAGTGGGTGAAACCGTTGCAAAGAATAAGAATCTGCATTGGCGTTGTAGTGGGTGCCAGAAAGTTGGTGCTGAGTTTTATCGTTTTTTTCAAAGTACCAGAAACAACTTTTTACAAATTCAAAATAATCTCAGCCATTTAAACGATCAAATTAATGCCAATGGAAAGCTTTTTAATGATTTTAAGTCCTTAGATGGATTACAATCACGGACACCTTCTCCAACTCGCCGAAAAAGCCCCAGATTTGTGAATACTGAAAATGCTACTACCTCTACATCTTGCGTTGGTTCTCCAATCAACCTCCAAAAACTCCAAATATTATCGAGAAGGAAGGTTTTTTTTGATAATTCTGGACAGTTATCGGTTTCAATTAAGTCTTCCCTATGTCTTAGAATTTAGATACTATACCTGATACAGATGGTAATAAATTGCTCCCCAAACAATCATTAACCTTATTGCCTGGTCCTGTCAACTCTGCTCGTTTATGCAATCTCAATGCTACATCTCCTGGTCCATCAACCTTAATGCTAAATTCTTCTGTTGTGAATAATCAAAATGCTACTGCTGAAAATCATCCAAATGAGTTGCGAACTATTTCCCCTAAAAAAAGAATATATGCTACACGCTTTGCAGTTGATACGAATGCTGAACATAAAAAAATCCTATATTCTATCAAAAGTCACATACATAACATACATAATTGGCCATTACAACCCTTCAGTCAGAATTACGGCCTAGCTTCTCACACCACTTATGTTGTGTGTGCTAATTTTATACATGAGTGGCGGGACAGTTTAAAGTCGACTCCGAACGACAGATTTTTTTGGGAGACTTTTCATGGCAATTTTATTTACTCTCAGAGTTTTTGCCAGAAATCTGCTGAGAGAAATTCGCCGAAGAAATATTTTTTTCATATTTCGTTTTTTATGTCTGACCGGGGATTCGAACCCTGGTCTTTCGTCTAATAAGCCAACACACTACCTACTAGACTACGGCGACTTCAAAAATCAAAAATTGTAATTCAGATGAAATTCTTCTTTTCAAAATAAATTCGAGATATAAGACATCATTATTATTGAATTATTGGAATTATTATTGTTCCTGAAAATCTGTACCAGCAAATCGTTAATCCGGAATTTTGGTCTAAATATGCATTAGTTCGTGAATTTATTTACAGTGAAAGAAATATCGTCCTCCTCACATTGCTGACACAAATAAAAAAAAAAAAAGATTTAACTTGAAATTATCTCCAATTTATTGTAATAGTTTTGGATTTAATTACCACATAATAATATTCACTCAAACTTGACTCAGTAGCAGAATTAATAATTCTGAGATTATTTGCCCTAAATATAATGTCTTTAGAAAAGATAGAGAAAGCTGTGCGCAGTACAATATAAAAAATTGGAGGCGGTGTATTAATTGCCATCTCAAATGAATTCTGGTCTGAAGAACTTATCCTTAATGACTTCCAACATATTGAGTTGTTATGCGTATTAGCTAAAAATTCATAATCAAACTGTATTCATTGTTTGCGTGTACATTCCTCCGAATTCACCACTCACTGTCTATAAAGATTACTTAAATGCGATTGATACACTTCTGAGAAAAGTAAACACAACAGATCTAGTACTATTGATAGGAGACTTTAATATGCCACATACACCATGGAAGACAGTTCCAGATTCAAACTATTTAATAGGTTCTTCGGAGTCCTAGGCAAATATAATTAATTATTTACTTGAGAGCTGTCTTTTTCAAATCAATTCCATTCCAAATGGATTTGATCAAATGTTAGATCTTGTTCTTTTTAGTGATTCATCGGAATTCCCAGTTATTCGTCATACGCCTATCTTAAATCCTGAAGACAAATATCATCCGACACTTGAAATAAATGTCACATCTTGCCATCAAGCAAATAATTTAACTCAAAAACAGAAAACATTTTGTTTCGATGTAACAAATCATAATACACTTCATCTTCAACTATCTGAAATCGATTGGATAAATGAATTATCTGGTTATGGCAATGACTTGGACCAGTGCATTACGAAATTTTATCAGCTCCTTCACGATTGTTTCATAGATTTTGTTCCAAAAGTTTTACCACATTCTAATCACGGCCCGCCTTGGAATGCAAAATACATTTCAAGACTAAAAACAAGAAAAATTAATTTATAAAAACTTAAAAAAATAGATCAATAATAAATTATTCCAAATACTGCTTAGTAAGATCTGAATACACCATCGCCAATCAAAGCGCTTATTACATCTACTTAAGTAAAGTAAAAATTAATTTCAAGAGTGATCCTAAATCATTCTACAAATTTGTTAATTCGAAACGTCGAGCAGCAGATTTTCCTTCTGTTATGAAGTTTGGTAGTTATGAATCCTCAGATAAAAAGGTTATAAGTAACTTGTTTGCGGAATTTATTGCTTCTACATATTCATCATCTACATTTAACGCCAATAATCAATATTATATTCCTGAAGTAAAACACTGATGTATCTTTTTTTGGCCAACGTACTGTTTGCAATTATATACAACAATTAAAATCTTCGAATGTTGCCGCTCCTAATGGGGTTCCTATTTTAAAACACCATTCTCAATTACTGAGTACTCCATTAACCTATTTATTCAATATATCGCTGAAATTGGGCTATTTTCCTTCCTTTTGGAAACAATTATTTATAATTCCACTGTTTAAGTCGGGATCTAAAGCTGATATTTCAAATTATAGAGGAACTGCTAAACTCAACACAATACCGAAATTATTTGAAAAACTCTTATGTGATACACTGTCATTTTGAGCATCGTCCATCTTATCTGCATCTCAGCATGGTTTCTGTAAGTCTCGATCAACAATCATAAATCTTCTTGAATTTACAACTTTGGTAAATGAAGGACTTATTATAGGCAAACAAACTGACGTCATTTATATTGATTTCAGTAAAGCATTTGATAAAGTAAATCATAACTTACTTGTTCATAAGCTTTATCAACTTGGTTTTAGTTCATCATTACTAAACTGTATTAAATCGTATTTAGTAAACAGAAAGCAGTGCGTTACATTCAGGAACACGCTATCCAACTTTATTGATGTACTGTCAGGCGCACCACTAGGTAGTCATCTTGGGCCGCTTCTATTTACTCTTTTTATAAATGATTTGCCTTCTGTTATTAAAAACTTAAACACATTAACGTATGCAGACGATGTCAAAATATTTTTATCATTTAACAATATTGAGGACCAAGTACTTATAGAAGATGATATTAACTATTTTATATCTTGGTATAGTAACGGCTTTTATACAATGGCAACCATTGGCTTTTATACAACGAATGGTGCTGTTCTTGAACAAGTTAATACCTTTAACGATTTAGGAATAATTTTCGATTGTAAATTGGACTTCAGAAATCATATTACAACAACTGTTAGTTAAGCTACATGTATCCTGGGTTTTATCAAATGATGGGCTAAAGAGTTTTCTGACCCTTATATGACCAAACAATTATTTACCGCACTGGTTCTCCCAACTCTTGAATATGGATCTGTAACATGGGACCCTCAATATGCTGTACATTTTGATAAAATCGAATTAGTTCAAAGACAGTTCTTATTATTTTGTCTTCGTGGTTTACAATGGGATCCTAATGTAAGGTTACCGGATTTCTATCTTATGAAAAACGCCTAGCGCTCATTAAATTACATCTTTAAAAAGCCGTCGTAAAATGCTAAATGCTGTCTTTCTCCTGAAGCTGATTATGGTGTTATCAATTCTAATTTCTTCTGGAAAACTTTACATAAGTACCTGTTCGTACCAACTTTAATTTCATAAATATAAAATATTACGCAACTAACTATGCGAATTTCGATCCATTTCGTAGAATCTATAATGACTTTAATAATCTCTACCTTCATATAGATTTTAACAAAAGTTTTGAATCCATTAAAAAAGATATAATTATACAATTAAACTTAATTAATAATCTTCATTGTTTGTTTCTCTTTTCTTGAACTTGTTTTTTTGTGTTGAAATGGTTGTAACGATATGAATCGTAATAGTCTGTAATGATTTTCCATAGACTTGAAATAAATAAATAAACAAATATGGTGTGTGGGTAGGGTTTAATTGAATTTGCCCATACATTTTAGTAATGTCGGCATTAAAAACAATCTTATAAAAGCGCCATCTCAAGATAAAAACAACTAAATCTTGTTGTAGGGTAGGACCAATGTGTAGCGTATCATTCAAGCTGTTGCCGTTGGAAGTTTTGATCAATGCATTAAAAACAACTCGAGCTTTTGTAGCAACGCGATCGGGTTTAACAACAGCAAATGGCGAAAATAATAATTGGTATTTGAAGAAGTGTCAGGGCTATAGATTATGGGTTTCATATGGCCTAAGTCAATATATTCTTGAAGCTCGTTATCATATTCAAGTGTTAGCTCGGGTTTCTTTAGTAAATTCTTCTTATTCGTTAAGTATTGAACCATTGCAATATGGCGAGAGTCTCCTAACTCAATTTGAGGGTGGCGAAATGGAAGGGTTACTTGATAACGGCCATTGGGTAAACGACGGGCAGTTGTCGTGAAAATTTCCTCACAAGTACAATCATCCTCAAATTGAATTGGTTCTCATGGAATTTCTTCAATTTCCCAAAAGTTTGGTCAAAAATTTATCAAGCCTGACAGAAATGTAGTTAAAAACGATTCTTCAGATAGGATGAGAATCTTTTACTGGTCCGGTTAAACTCCAACCAAACTCAGTTTTTTGAGCTATGTATGTGCCAAGAATATCTTTCTGAACACCAGCTCTGATAATTTGTGGGTAAAAATCGCTGCCAATCATAAGGTCAATTGGGCAGCTAATGGGATTCTGTCCAACTCCTTTATGAAAGTAGGGTTTAAATTTTGGGAGGGTAAATTTCGGGTGAGTGTTTTGACCACAATTGTTTGAAAATTCAGTGAAAAATCCTTATTCGTGTTAGAACCAAGATGTATATCACACATCTTGTTCGACCGTGCTGAAACAACCTCATTTAAACCTGAGATCTCAGCATAGCTTATCACAAATGATTAGGGTTGAATTTTTAGGTTGGGTTAAGTTTTCAATAGATTCATCTATGGAAATTTTAGATGTCCTATGGAATTTTATGGCAGATCTCACATTTCTGGAGAGCCCATTAAAATTTATTGAATTTTATACGTCAGGGTCATTGAGTTGTGGCGATTCCCGGATTTCCACGACTCATACAATTCACTCTTCATGAATCTCAATGCGGGTAGTGATGGAGAATTCTCTAGATTAGACTTGTAGTCTTCCTCAAAAGCACTTAAATCCTATTGGATATAAAGCATAATATCGGCGGCTAAAGTTTATAATTCCGACATTTTTATTTTAAAATTTAATACGCAGCAAATCGGTTTAGTTTAGGTAAATTTGGTTTAAAAAAAAATTATTTCAATTTTGAAATAAATCTAATTAGCAGACAAAATTGCCTATTGGGTAATCTTTGTGTTTTTATGACACTACACAAAGCCAACGGCAATATTTGTTCCTTACAATATTCTGGAAATATTATTTAAGAAAAATGGTATTTATTGGGTGAGTGATTTAAGAGATAATATTTCCTATTGCAAGTTTACGCATGTTTTAAATTTTCGCGTTAGAAAAAAATATAAAACAAAGTAATGAAAATTGAAAATTTTCAACTTACATTGCCTGCTGAGGGAAGGGTACAAACCAATTTATTTTCAATTCTTCTTTGTGTAATGTTTGTTGTGTTGTGTTTGTGTGTAATATTAATAATGTTTATTTGTTAGTAATCACTTATGTTGTAATTGTTATTGTTATTGAACTGTACTGGAATTTAATTGTTAGAGCACTTTATATTTTGTAATTTTTAATTTTTATCACTCTATGTATTTTGTTTGTACTTTTTGTGAAATGTGTTGAACTTTTTATTTTTGTATTCTTCACTTTTGATTTTGTTTATGTATTCTTTTGAAAATTTGTAATTTTTGTTTCTCTATGTAACATGTCTGTTGTTTCTATTTTTTTGTAAACCTTTGTGAACTTTTGCGTTTTCTTTTTGATTTTAAATTTGTTTTGAACTTGTGTTTTTTACTGTTCTATGTATTTTGCATTTATTATTGTAATTTTGATATGTGATAATTTTAAATATGTGATATATTATAATTTTTGATTTTAGTGTTTCTATTTTTTGCTGTTTTATGTGTTGTTGTTGTTAATGTACTTTTTATTTAATGTGAATTTTTTGTTATTGTTGCTGGTGTTAATTGTTTATTTGTTAATTTTTTGATTTACTTTTAAGTATTTTGCGCACTTTGTTTTTTGTTTTTAGGATATTTTATTAGGGTGATTTATGTTTTACACTCTTTGTTAGTGCATGTGTGTTTAATTTAATTTGTTTATCTGTTTCACTTTGTACTTATTTATTTAATGCACTGCAGAATTATTGTCTTAGATATCTCTTTTTTTTGTTTGATTTTTATTAAAATTTTAAAATTAGTGGTTTATGGTGTTATATATTTTAGGGTGGGGTAAAATTTGCACAAGATTAATGGGTTTTGGAGTTTATTGTGGATTGTATTATTTAAGTCATTGTCTCTCCTTTTTCCTTGAAAGACCATGAATATACGAGTTATTGGGTTAGGGTTAGTATTAGGATAAGAGAGGGTAGGGTACATAGATGGAGTGACACACAAACATTTTTTTATATACAGCTGTGTTCAAAATAATATTAGTGCTACCATATAATATTTTCAAAGATCAAATTTTTTATTGTACCAATTTGCTAAACAAGAGATATTCTAGCGACAGTTACAACGAAATGTAAGAAATAAAATACAAAAGAGAATCCCATAATAACTTAAATATTGACGATGAAATTGATTCATTTCTGTGTTGGCCCTTGATTTTAGTTGAAGTAGGAGTGAACGTTTTTAAAAATAAAAATATATAAGCATATAATTATTTGGTGGCATTGGTCCTAGACAATATGTTAGACGTCCACCCAACACCAAATATAAGGCTCAGTATACACAAAAGACAGTTTTCGTAATTTTGAACTTTGTTTTTAAATGAAGGGCTCTCCTATTATTTTGAACACAACTGTATATGTGTTTGGCTATATGTTTTAGTAATAAAGATTATTAAGAGTTTTAGTTTGGGTTTTTGTTTGTTTATTTAAAACTTTATAAAACGTATTTATATGTTTGTTTTACAATATATGTTTTTAGTTCACGATGTTTAAAAAAAATTTTTACAAATATAATATTTTCACAATTTCAATTCTATCATTATAATTTATTTCAAATTTTTAAATGTCATTAATTCACTTCATATAAGTTAGTTAGTTCACCGGATTTTATGTTTAATGTTGTGATTTAAAATAATAACACTTCGTACAGGGATTTTTGGGTTTTTGTGTTTAGTGTTGTTCGAGGATCGATAGCCAACTGATCAACAAGGATCTAAACAAAGGAGATGTTGATGAATGTGTGTATGTTGATATGTATTGTGGATGTTAATGTGTGTTGGGGATGTTATTATAATTATTTGTTAGAGGTGAAAATCTTGACATATTGGAAGTCACTCGTGTGAACACGACAAAACAGATTAAACAATTTCTATACAGGTTATTATAGAAAATTTATACAAGATTACACATCTATCGCTAAGCCAATGACTAAATACTTAAAGAAGGATTCAAAAATAAGCATATATGATCCGGAGTACGAAAAAAGCTTTAATAACCTATACTAGCATATCCGGACTTATTATTGTTTGGGAGCAGTGCTTTCGCAAGATAATCACCCAATATGCAAGCCCCACCCTTAATACACACGAAATAAATTATAGCACAATAGAGAAAAAATTATTGGCTATCATATGGGCTACAAAATATTTTTCGAATTAATTACGCGAATTTACAATCCGAAATTGAAGCAAAGGATAAGTCAATTCATAAATAATTGTGAAATTTTTAACTTGGAAAAATATAACTGGAAATCTCTAAAGATTCCTTATAAAATTACAGACACCCCATCTAAACCCCATGAAATATAACATATAGACGTATTTTATACTTTAGATAAGAAACTCTTTATGACAGAATTTGATAAATTTTCAAAATTCGCTTTAGCATTTCAAATAAACGGTAGAAGTTTGACACAATTTAAAACAAAACTATTGCTGATTATCAGTACTTACGGGGAAATAAATAAAATTATTGTGGAAAATTAAGGATTTGAGGCTATATCGATGCAGGAATTTTTACAAAAGAGAATATGTATATTCACTATACCTCAAATAGTTACCACACGTTTACGTTCACGACATTGAAAGACTACACAAACGCTTGCTAAGGCACGATAAAGAAAACAAAGACGAAAGTATGGAAGATAAAATGATATGAATAATAGGTTTTTACGGTAACACAACACATAGCACGACTGGCATCAAGCCGATTGATTTTGTAAATGGCAAAGTATATGAAGGTAGATATATAGAAATTCGTAATCTTATAAACGCAAAGAAAGAAAAGTATATTCAGAAGTTCAATGAAAACCGGAAAGATTTTGAGTTAGAAAGCGGACCAAATTATATTAAAGAGATTAGAGGGGGGAAAATCACAGAAAATATAGGAAAGTCAACGCAGGAAAAATAGACGATGGCCACATACAGACTAAGAAGAAATAACAAGACAAAATTATCCTAAAAATCAAGACAACAGTTAAACAAATATATTTTTGTTTTAGATGATTAAATGGATCATAATAATGGTGAGAATCATTCCAACATTCAGGGCTCAAACTATCGACTTACAAGACCTATCGAACAATAACGAACACTGCATAAAGATACTGCATATAATATACACCACAGAATGAACTATGGAAATAATCAAGACCAACATTGACATCATAGATACAGTAAACAAGAACTTTATGCTATTAAGGACAAAAATAAAAAATCTTAATCAACACACAACGAAAGAAACGGGCTCTCTTAAACATTGTAGGTAAAGGCCTTAAATGATTGCGGGTACAATGGACAGCGACGAAGAAGAACAAATAAATAAAACTCTTAAATTGCTACACGCAAGTGACGAAAACCTAACAAAGAAGATGAACAAACTAACTTATAAAAAGAATGTCATGAACTCCATATAACCATATAAATTATCAAACAAAATTTCAATCATAGAAGACGGGATAAAATTTATGGAATACATATACTAGATTAACAGTGACATCTCACTTTAACGGCATATGTAGACGTCGTCGGACAGATTATTTTTTCCAGGAAACTGGGAATCATCCCCACAGATATCCTAACCCAAACCGAACTTGAACTAATCACGAAGGTAACATTATAATAATTCTCTCTATACCACAATATTCGCAAGACCCACTGTTCATGGTGACATTCGCACCCATTCCTGACAAAAATAATAAATCCATAGAGCTTAACCACTCTGATGTTCTCATAGATTTAGAAAACAATATTTATAGTGCGTATGTTAAGGATAATCTGAAAAAAACATCTTATAAAACTTAATAACAATTGTTTAAATAATATACTAAACTTTGAAGAAGCTAATTGCAAAATGCAACCATTAAATACGCAAGAAATAATCGAAATTATTCTTGGAATATTAGCTCTTAAGCACGTTAACAATACAATATCCCATAATTGCAACAAAGCTAAATTGAAAATTAAAGGAAAATGTTTAATCAAATTTGAAAATTGTGAAATGAACATGTTGAATAAAACTTTTACCAATGTTAAAATAAAATTGCAAATAAAATTATCTTACCTAATCTTATACTACTGAACATCGATTATCTTCCTGTGGGATATTGTTTCGACAGGGGTTTCACTCCCTAATTCCGAGCAGGGGCGAATGAGCCCCTGAAAGATCGTCCCTCCGGAACTCCTGGATGTATACACCGATGGCTCTAAACTCGATGGCGGAGTCTATTCCGGGAAACTGAACCTGAGCATTTTCCTCCGATTGCCGGATTATTGTAGCGTGCTTCAGGCGGAACATCTAGCGAGCTGCTCAATAGATCCTCGTCAACGGTGTTCCTTTTACTTGCATCTCAATAGTCAGGCTTGACGAATTGTTGCTGAATAACTCCAGGTTCGACAGGGAATGTCGTCGTTGCCTCGACCTTCTTTCTGGTCGATTCAGTGTCACCTTGACTGGGTGCGGGAAACTGCTGAGCCGACGAGCTGACCAGGGCCGGTGCTCTACTTTCGGAATCGTTTTCAGTTGAATTGGGTATGCCACTTACCTCGGTCAAGCAGGCCATCTCGCGAAAATTCTTTCGAGACGCCAACCTATTCTGGGTCAATGAAGAGTCCTGCACCACCGCTAGGCTCACCTGGCCCTCGATGGATAGAAGGCGCCCTAACCGGTTAGTTACTTGGTCGTGATATTATCTCAATCACTGTGGCCGTGCTTACAGGTCACAATGTTATGGGAAGACACGCGGAAAGAATGCAGCTACCATTATATTACTTCTGGCGTGGGTGCAGGTCCGCTGAGGAAGAGGAGACAGTTGTCCACTTTCTTTGCCAATGCCCATCTCTTGCGAGGCGCAGATATATCTTGACGGAGCTATCGTCCATTCACGGATATAGCTTCGCTATCAAGCCCTTATTATGCAGCCCCTGCGCTGTCCAACTTCTTTTCCCCTGTTTTGGAGAACAGAATATTTATTCCAAACAATTTTAATATATTGTTACGTTTTTACCTTTTAAAAACGTTTAAAATATGAGCTCGTAGATTGCAAATAAAAATAAAAATAAATTTGTGTTTAATTTTAATAAAATCCTTTATTAATCACACAACTTTTGTGTGCCACTGTTCACAACTTGTTTTAACAACAACAATTGTGTTTATGCCCTTTGCGATAAACACTAACAATTATTACACAATTGTTCTATAGATCTTTATAACGGA
>QOCX01001128.1:20642-43000 GCA_005959815.1 Sarcophaga bullata | reverse complement strand
ATGTATGTAGAATGGAATCGGTGGAAAGAGATTCTTAAATGCATTGCAATGTCAAACGGCTTCAGCTTCTATTATTCGGTTTCCTTTTTTAAGTTCTTTTAATATTTCCCGGATAAAGAAATGAATTATCGACTGTTGTTGGCTTGGAAAAACAACGAACTCTCTTTGATAGGTACTGGGATGTTGAAGTGGTGGATATAAGCCTTGCTAATTGAATCCTACTTTTTTGCAAAATATGGCATTGTCTGACTTTCGTATAGTATTTGTTGATATTAAATTTCTGGAAGATCTTCGCTTCGTAAAACTTCCTAAGGATCAAGCTGAATACCTATCTAAAACGCTAAGAGATCTAGAAGTTGTGATTTGATGTCAAGTAACAAATAGCTTTGTTAGAACAAAATGCGGAAGATAATTCTAATCCAAAAATGAATTTCATCATCTTCTTCCTCTGTTGTGAGCATTCTATAACCTCTACAGAAGTCTTTAGCAGGTAATCACCACATGCCTACGCATTACGCAATGACCCGTGATAATAGATACGGTGGATAAGATGTGCCGCTTTCTCTTGGAGCTTGGAAGTCTGTCTTCTCAGTTTATTTGAGAATCAAGTATTGAAACCTTGGGGATCAAACCAAGTCTCATCTGTCTTATTCTAGGTACAACTTCTTGTTAAAACCATTGTATTGGTTTTGCAAATATAATGTCTTTGGAATTTTCAAAAAGTTTAAACAACCATGTAAGAATATGTTTATCTTTTGCAATATTCGAACCTGGGAGGCTAGAGTTTGTAGTCAATCTCTTTAACTACTATATTAATCCATTTCCCTATTTACATATTGTACTTTGTACTCCTTCATCGGAAATTGTGCAAAAGCATTTTTATTATTTTTCTTTTTCTAAATTTTTGTGCTTGCCTAAATGTATGCCACAAATTTTTTTTTAAATTTCTTTATTAAATATTACTCTACTAAATATTTTCGCTTTTAAAGGCAAAATTGTTTTATAATTTTGTTCATATTAAATTTTTTTTAAATATATTTTATTTCTTTAAAATATTTCATTAAGTTGTAAAAAAATTTTCAAAAAAAAAATTTTTTTTTTGAAAAAAAATTTTTTTCGTGATATAAAAACGTTGTAATAAAATATGTTAAAATAATTGCATTGAAACTTATGTTTGTGAAACTGGATTCAAATCTATATTTTATTTATGCTTATAAAATAGGAAAATTGAATATTTCATAAATTTTTCATCCCTAAAATATGCAATGAATTTTTTATGTTTTACATACAATGGTATGTAATGATTTTTTTTAAATCGAAAATATGCTATGAATGCAGTAAATACTAATTAAATTACTTGATTTTTTTTAAGATATTCAGCCGTAGTATTAAAAAATGGCTTAAGTGCTGATAAACAGGCTCAAGTATAGAGTACTTGAGTATAGAGTATATAATTAGGCTTGATTTTTCTAATAAATTTGTGCACTAGCTAAGTGCACAATAAATAAATTGAAATTCAATAAAAGTGTTGTAACATTTCAATTTTATTTTACCTCCTATTAATAGGAACTTAAATATCGATTAGAAATTCCGCACCAAAAAAAAAAATCGAATAAATTGGCACTTTAGTAGCTCAGAAAAAGAAAAACTGCAAATGCTGCAATAAAATTTAATAAAATAACCTTCTAACGATAGAAAATAAATTGAAAAAAAAATTGGAAAAACATGAAAAGAGTATAACATTCATGGCCATTTAAAAAGTATTTTCAATTAAAAATTTCTGTTTTTTTTTCTGTTCAGCTAGCATTGTGGTTGAATTGTCAATCAAATGCTGAAAATTGTTAATAAATCGTGTTAAAATTCATGTTAAATATCATTCGGCTTGTTTTTATAGAGATTTTATTTAATTTTTTTTTTTTTGTGTGTTGGTATGTGTGTGCTTATGTATGTGAATGTGTTTGTTAATTTACAATGAATTTAATTTAATTATTGAATATAAATACAATATTTTTAAGAGAAGGAAATTATAAATAATAAACGATTTAATTACCATGGAAAAAGCATTTCTAAAGCATTAAATGGAATTGAATTTAAAACAATGGCACATTGAAAGCACCAGTAATTTGATAAACATTTTAAAATTGTTGTTTGACGTTATTTTCCATGCTGTTGCTTCAAGATAAATTAAATTTTCTTTTTCTACTTTAGAGTTGAAGAGGAAATACATAGGTATGGTTGCCTGATTCTTTTATCTGGCCGCTCAGAAACAGCGTCAAACAATATTTAGGAGACATCGTTCTAAGATATATCACATGATTCCTAACTTTATATTGTGGCGAGTTCCCCACGTTCAGTTCAGTTCAGCTCAGTTTAGTTTTATTTACTTCAAAAAGTCATTCCAGTCGTTGCACTTTAATTGCTCATTGCAATCCTTCAGTCAGAATTACGACCTACATACCTTCTAGTTAGGTTGAAGGCTACTGCCCTCCATAAGCATAGTGATACAAGGACTTATGCCCATTGGCATGTTTGTATCATGCAGCAAAACTTTATTAACTTCTTCCAGTCCACGCCTTTGAGTAGAGTTACGTTGAGTATAGTGTTTCCTTAAAAAATTACAATATCTAGCTGTCACAAGCAAGTTATTGCTGGAAAATGGTTTACATTGTTGATTATTATCAACCATGCCCATTCAGTCTAGAGGGGCATGTAAGGCGGAGTTTTCCCGGTAGTATTATACCACAATAGTTCATGTGATGTTTTTCAACACTTTCGACATTCGGTTTTAAATGCACTAAATGGTGTTGGGTTATGTCCGGTAACCTATTTCGCTTTTCGTACTCATTTTTGATCTCGCCTTGATCACTAGCTGCTAATGTAATACGTACCGTACTTTGTCTGGTAATCTGCTTTCTATATTCCACGGACAATGCCAGATAATGGCATTGAAAATCTTTCATATTCTGATGTACCAAATCGAATATGAGGTAAAATAAAGTAAGGCTTCGCAGATGGTGGCTAAAGCAGTGTTGAACCAAGATTGACGTTCTAAACTGTAAGTAAGTGGAATAAGTGTTAGACATTTAAAGTTGCCGCAGATAGATATCAATTGTGAGATTTGACATCTCAGACACATATCAGGACTCAGGACAGTTGCAAATCGCCGTAGTCTAGTAAGTAATGTGTTAGCTTAATAGACGAGACGCTGTAGTTCAAACCCCAGGTCAGATATCGAAAAAAAAGTACGAAATATAAAAAATATTTCTTCGAAGATTTCCCTCAGTAAACTTCTCTAAAACTACTCTGAAAAGTAGTAGTCCGGAGTCGTCTTTAAATTATAGGTCCTGTCACTCATGTATAAAATTAAGGCACACAGCATAAGTGGTGTCTGAAACTAGGTCGTAATCCTGATTAAAGGGTAGTAATAACCATTTATGTATGTATGTATTCAGTTTAAAAAATCTCTTTTCGAATGCACGGTCATAAAATCAGAAATTTATATGATTTTTGATCAAATTTTTGACCAGAATTTTTTTCGAGTTAAAGGATAAGTTGTCAGACTTCTTTCGACCACCATGATATATTTTTCCAATGAAATGATTTTATAATAGACAGTATACATATATATATCTATGTTAGCCACAGTAATACCAAACAAAATTTATTATCATTTAAAAAGCTAATATGCTCGACATAAACAAAATTCTGTAATTCCTTGGAAAAAAATTTTAAAATATGAAATAAGTTTTCTTTACTTTTTTTTTTAATAAAAAACCTTGCACTAAATTAGTTTTATTATTTAACAAAAAATAAAATACAACTTTATTTATTTAATACAATATTTATACAATAAAGAATAAAAAAAAAAGTTTTCCTTTTTAGTTTTCATAAAATTATAAAGCCTTTGTAAGAAATTTTTTTCCATTAATTTCTGAAATTTCTCAAATTTAATTGTCCACAATCTTTTTGATAGAAATAACAACAACAGAAAAAAAAGTTTGGCGTCAAACAAAAAATCTGAAAGTTTTTTTTTTTTTTTTTTTTTTTTTTTTTTTTTTTTTTTTTTTTTTTACTAAAATTATAAACTCATTAGAAGAAAGCTTTTTTTTAATTAAAAAAAAAAAAATTTTTTTTTTTAACTTTTTTGAAACAAAACTGCTTACCCATGGGTTCTTGGCTAGTGGCTAGAAACAAGGCATGTGTTATTTTGATGCTATAACCGGCTAATAAAAGGATAGTACTCTGACTTAATACTATGAAAAGATCTCTAATAAAATTTGTTTGAAAATTTTCATTTCGGCTGAATGCCTTCCAAAGGCCTTCTGTTCTTTTTTTTTTTTTTGATAATTTCGTTCATTCATGCTTAAATGTTACAAAAAAAAAAAACTTACAGAAACTTTAAACGACAGAGAATATCCTAACCAACATCATCATCATCTTCTCTATCATTTTCTATCTTTTCATCTTCATTGTGTTGAACTTTACAGTGATGCATCATGTCTGCTTAAGCCTCCTCGCATGTGTCAAAGTTTCTTACTCATTTCTCTTAGTTTTTTTTTTACTTTTTTTCAGTGTTCGTTTTTAATGAAATTATTAAAAACTTCAACATAAAAATCACATTAAAAAGTTTATCTCTTCGTTTGAGTTCACTTTGTTTTCATTTTGTCTTTTCACATTTCATTGTAACAAGAACAGCAAAGAACACAACAGACGCCTGTTAATTCCATTAAATGCGTATAAAACTCGGTAAAGATGATTAAAATTTCATAAAAAGAGAAAAAAAAACAACTGCAACCAAAACAAAAAAAAAAAGACGAAAAAAGCTGATGCAGATGAACATTTAATTGTTGTACAATTACACTCCTTAAGCCTTGAATGGCTTTCGGGGAAAAATTTTTTTTTTTTTTGTGACAAAAAGTCGCGGGGCAAAATAATTTTCAAGAGGCTTTTAAATGGAAAAGCGTTTTATGTGTGGCATATAATTTCAAATTTCAAGGGCAAGTGTATTAAAGACTCTGTTTAAGTATGTCAAATGATTGATAATTGATGATTAAAATTAAACTACAAGTCACCTCCTACTCTATACAGGCGCAGACAAAGAAAATCCAAAAATCTGCAAAAGGAAAAACAGTATAAATGGGAGATTTGATGATTTCAGACACAATATGTTGTTTTCTTAATCCATCAAACTTTGACTTTTGGCAGGTGGAAGTCTCCTTACACTACTACGTAGTGTGTTGTATTCTTAGACGAGACTCTATGGTTCAAACACCCCCAGCTCAGACATCTCAAACATAACGAAATAAGAAAAACAAATTTTTTTTTTTACGGCGACTTCCTTTCATAAAATTGCCATGAAAGGTTTCTTAAAAATCTGTCTTTCGTAATTGATATTTCTTACCCAGCCCGAGAGTTTTATGAAGTTGCAAATCTATTCAAAACGCCTTTAACTAGAGTGCCTAAGTACTCTCCTTTTTAGTTTTCCAAGCGCCAACCATGCGTGAGAGAAGATTTTCTGCGGTTTCGTTATCTTTCTCTTTGCAGCTTCTATTGTAAGATATTACCACTCTAAGAGCGTACGCATCTAGACTCAAGTGTTCCGTTATGCCTAATATGGAATCTGATGAGACTTAACGTAAATTATGTTGTGCCTCGGTTTAAACCACAGGTTAGACATCAAAAGGAACTTCCTCTTAGCAGTCGCCTGGCAAAACCTCTCAGATTGAATAAAAAATTGTCGTGAAAAGTTTCTCAAAAAAAAAAAAAAAAAAAAAAAAAAAAAAAAAAAAAAAAAAAAAAAAAANTTGTTCGTAGTCGACTTTAAACTGAAGATTTAGCCACTCATGTAGAAAATTAACTTATGCAACCCAAGTGATGTGAGAAGATAGGTTGTCGTCCTGACTGAACGCCTGTAATACCCAATTATGGATTTATGATTATAACGACCAATGTGGTTCAGTACAGAAACTTCTATTGTCCGCATTGATTTGAATTTTAAAATAAAAAAAAACTTTTCTAAAGTAATTGTTTAAAGCCAAACATAATTTGCTTAAGCCATTAAGATTTTTCGCCTGATTTTTTCTAATAAAGACGCTCCATTAATAAAGCCTTTAATTATTTGCTTAAGTCTTGTTAAGATAAATGACACCAAATCTGTGCTCTATTTAAAGTTTCTGTTTTCTCTCTCACTCTCTCTCTCTCTCTTGCTCTGTGTCTGTGTTGTTTAACAACTTTTAAACCGTTTTTTTATTTTGAAATAAATGTCCTTAACCCAGTATTTTAACCTCAATTTGTTAATCCGTTTTTTCTTTCCCATGTTTTCTCTTCTTTATTCCCATAATTTAGTTACACTTTCTAACGTTCTTTGGCCATGGCTGGAAGTTATGGTAACAAAAAAAAAAGGAACCACAATTCAGCTGTTCGACTGCTACTGACCATTTTGTTTTAAATAAACTTTCTTTACCATACATAAGCAATATTTGCCTTTATTTGAACTGAAGGGAAAGAAGGCAAAAGAAAACAAGAGAAACATTTATTGCCCTTATATAACAATTCCATAGAAATGGTCGGTCATCAGCACTAGCACTACCAAACTCCTACCATTGTAGCCTACCATAGTAGCAACAACATCAGCTTGCCATCATTTATCCTGACCAAAGAATGATTAATACTTTGAGACCACAAGCCAGAAGCGAAGCAAATGTTGACATTTTAATTGTGTTGTTTTGTTTTTTTTTTTCTCCCACTTTTTCTAAACTTTTTCTCTCTCTCTCTCTCTTGTTCTGGGCTAAAAATCTGCACACAATTTTGGTTAAGCTTATAGACGACTTTGAAACAAAAAATAATTGCCTTCAGCCAGGTTTAGTTTTGTTTTTTCATGGAAAACCTTGTCTTTGTTTAATTTTTTTTGGCTATGTATGGGTTTGCAATGACTACGTGGTTTATAGCTGGTGTCACGTTTTTTTGAAAGTCAAAAATTTAAAATACACTCCTCAACATCACTTGCTATTGTTTTATTTACCCAGCATAAGTTCTAAAAAATATTTTAAAAAACCTAAACAAATAAAATGTCAGTAAAAGAATTGCAATAACATGGCGAAAAACTGATTTCCGTTTGCCATTCATTGAAACCGGAAGCTTGTCAAGTTACTATTGCCACTCTTTCTTTAAATGGAGTTTTAAATGCAAGAAATTTTTTGGCATTTTTTTTTTCGTCTGTGCATTTCAAAGTTTTTAAATTCAAAGTAAATAATCAACAATAGGAAAACAAATTAAAAATAGAAACCGATAAATTAAAGAATAGAAGGAAGGAGAATTGTTTTTGTCCAAGCAAATTTTAAAAAACTTCAAAACTTCGAAACTCATATGATAATCTGCCACAGAATATGTTAAGTTTTCTGTAAATTGTAAGGCATTATTTACTATCCTTAACTTGGTGCCTACTACCCCTAGATATGTTATGGGTGAGCGCCTTAAAAGCGCATAGAAGTATAGCTGATGTGGTTCTGCCAAAATCTTGGCTAGATTTGATATGAATATACCTATCAACTACATGATACATGAATCCGCTTTCAAACATGGTTTTGGATCTAAAATAACGTATAGTTCCGGAATTACTGGATCCTAGATTGTTCCTTGCACTAAGCAATTGCTGTAGTCCTATTCAGACTGAAGAAATGACTATAACGATAATCGCTGTGCAAATCTGGAGTAAATCGGCCATTAAATCCCAAGAGATCCCACATCTGAATTAGACCAAGAATGTCGCGTAGCTCTAGAGAAGATATTGAGACTTTCGACGTTTACCATGGGACACTGGGATATTGGAACGATTAACAAAGTCAATACGCTCGAATTTACAATACTCAGTACTCTGCACAAGCATTGTAACGGTCTCAAACAAATCCATTCATTTGATGAACACGCTTGTAGAAATACCCATTAGATTTGGACCTATAGATCTGGACCGATAGATCTGGACCGATAGATCTGTACGGATAGATCTGGACCGATTTGGATACACTCGATGGACCTGGACCGATAGATCTGTTCGGATAGATCTCGACCGATTTGGACATATACATAATTGGTCATTATAACTCTTCATACACCCGATAGACCTGGACCGATAGATCTGTACGGATAGATCTGGACCGATAGATCTGGACCGATAGATCTGTACGAATAGATCTGGACCTATTTGGACATATACATAATTGGTCATTATAACTGTTGTGTATGTTAATTTTACACATGAGACCTACAGCTTAAAATCGATTCCAAATGACAGATTTTCGAAAAACTTTTTATGGCAACTTTTAATTCAATATCAAAATTTATGCCAGATGACTGCTGAGAGAAAGTTCCTTTTGATGCCTAACCTGGGTTTGAACTAAGGCTTTGGATATATGCCGAACATAATTTACTTTAAGTCTGATCAGATTCCATATTAGATAATAACGGAACACTTTCTACTGGGACGCTGGTAATATCTCATAACAGAAGCTGCAGCAATGAGAAAGATGACAAGACCGCAGAAAATCTTCTCTTGCCTGACGCTTGGCAGGCGCTTGGGAAGCTAAGGAGGAGAATACTTAGGCACTGTAGTTAAAGGCGATTTGATTAAATTCGCAACTTCATAAAACTCTTGGGTTGGTTAAGAGATGTCAGTTATGAGTTATAATTATATGCAATGGAATGGATAACAATGAGTCCTTTGTGGCACCTACCAATTCAACCTAACCTAACATAAATTTTTTGCGGAACTATCTCTCTTCCTGAAGAAAATTAATTCTATTGAAAAAATAGTACTAAAGTTCCTATTTAAAGTTAAAGCTATTAAGGAATGTAAAGTATATTATTGTCAGTGTCGGAGACAGATTGGGAATGGCTTTTAATGCTTTCACCCTATAGTCTAGACTTGGTATCAAGTGATTTGCACCTGCTTTAGTATGCGGTGAACATTTTTTTGCTGCAAAATACGTGTCAATAAAAGGTTTTGCAAATAGATTGTTTAAGCTTGTTGGCTATAGAAACGTGGGTAAACATTTGATAATAGACGGGGTCATTTCAACCATTCTACATCGTTACTGTATTTCCACTTCTTACATAATCTTAAGCTATTGAAATATTAAAAAATTATTCTCATAATCTATCTTTGCTTTAAATGACCTTGTATAGGGAAATCAATCATTCAAATCAATCATCATCTGTCTCTTCCATTTCAATTTCAAGGAAAAAATTGAATTTCTTTTGATTTTGTTTTTCGAGTCTTCTTTTGTCTTTCCACACAAAAAAATTTCTCGATTACATTACCCCGAAAGTACATGCATTATCGACTACCTTACTCTCATGCCTGTTGACTTTAACTCAAAGAACTTTTTCTACGTTTGTGAAATGTTAAAAATTCAACGATTTCTTTGTCGCAGGAAACGCATTTAAACAAATAATTTGCCTTTCTAGCATATCTAAAGGGCAAAAGTCTTTAATGTACTCGCATGTGAGCCGACGAGGAAGTGTTAAACTATTGTGCTAACAAAAATTCAAATAAAACGAAAATGTTTTCAATTTTATCAATGGGAATATATTTTCATTTTAATATTTCCTTAATGCGTGTGAATTTTGCTATTAAGGCTCCAGGGTGTGATTAACGCAAATGAAAAATCAATGATAAAATAAAATACAAAGGAGTTTTGAAAATCTTTTTTAAAGTACCATATTTACTTTTCTCCATAACGAGTAAGAATTCAGGAAACATTATGTTTTTTTTTTCAATAATTTTCATCTAAAGTCACACTTTTTTTTGATTATATTGGGCTTACTGCTTAAAATGGCTTTTCAAGACAGCTTAAGATGATTGATAGCGTGCTATTTTTTCTGAGTGTATTTGACGTCAATCACATGCGTATATTTATTGGAAAAAATTGATGTATTTAATCCAAACATCTACTCTGGTGATATAATTTTGTTCGTTTGCATAAAACAATTTCACAGGAACAATATATTTGAAACGAAAATATAATACAATCGAAAATTTTTGGAAAAAAATAACTTCCCTGCAGCAACTTTTTTTTTTTGTTAAAAATAGTTTTCTAAAACCAGTTTTACCAGTTTTTCTATATAGAAAATATAATAGAATTTTTCGATAACAATAACTTTCTGTAGAAAATTATTCAATAACAATGATAGTCTACAGAAAATTTTTTAATGACAAGATTTTTCGACAGCAATGTTTTCCTAAAAAACCTGTTTTCATTAGCATTAAATTCCTGTAAACGTACGGATTTTTTTTTTTTTTTTTTGATAAAATAAATATTCCAGAGACAATTTTTCGATATCATAAATTTACTATGGAAAATGTTTTGATAACATAAATTTAAAAAAAAAACAATTTCGATAATATTAGTTTGCTGTAGAAAACTGTACAATGACATATGATAATTATAAAAAATTTAAGATGTCGAAAAATTTATGGTTTGAATAATTTCCTATAGAAAATTATTGTTATCGGTAAATTTCCTATAGAAAATTATTGTTATCGAAAAATTTCCTATGGAAAATTATTGTTATCGAATAAAATCTCATAGAACATTAAGTTATCGAAAAATTTCCTATACAAAATTTGTTATTGGAAAATTTCCTATAGAAAATTTATTATCGAAATATTCCCTATAGAAAATTTGTTGCGAAATATTCCTACAGAAAATTTGTTATCGAAAAATCTGATAAATTTCATATAGCAAATTCAGGTTATCGAAAGATTTCCTATAGAAAATTTATGTTATCGAAAAAATTTCCTATAGAAATTATGTATGTTATCGAAATATTTCTAATAGAAAATATATATTATCGAAAAATTTTTCCTATACAATACAATTTTTTGCTACATACAACATATTTTCCTATCAAAAAATTACTACAGAAAATTTTTGCCTAGTTTTCTATAAAAAAATTTTAGATATTAAAAATGTTCAAGAAAATTATTTTGATAACAAATTATCGATAAAAAATTGTTGCAAATCTATAATTTTCTATAAAAAAGTGTTCGATAACCATAGTATTTAGCACCAAAATTTCTAAATAAAAAAGGAATTATTAAAGGGAATTATTATCGTCGAAATTTGTTTGTTATCGAAACGTTTGTCTACTATTTTTAAACTTAAAGCCTTTATTTTTAAATTTTTTAATAGAAGCAATGTTATAAACATAAAGAGATGAGTAATCGATAAATTTAATATGTTTGCATTTAAATAGAAACATATTTGTTATTGAAAAATCCAACTTTTATCCCACAATTCCATTGTTAGACAGCCCCGCCGTTGAAGTTACGTTTTTTTTTTTTTTTTTTTTTTTTTTTTTTTTTTTTTTTTTTTTTTTTTTTTTTTTTTTTTTTTTTCATTAAATGTATGATTTAGAATGTAAGAAAATATTTCTCAAATCATCATTTTGAATTGAATGACTTTGTGTAAGGAAATCTAAAACCTTTAAATTAATCATACGATAAAAATCCAATTTGTTTGTTCTTTTTTCTTTTTCATTTCAATGAAAAAAAGAAAAAAAAAACCGTATTTATTTTGGTTTTTTGTATCCGATTGCAGATTTGTTAAATACCAAAAAAAAAAAAATCAAGCATTTTTTTTATCTTTTTACCCGCTTACCAAGTTAAATTTTTTTTATTGTAAAAATGTATTCATTTTGTGTGATGATTGTAGTTATAAATCCTTTGGATGAAAACGCAATACAGCCACAAGAACTCTCAGCATGAATCAATTACGAAATAATTGACCAAAATATGTCGATATTCGCAATTTAAATGAAAATGGTTAACAATGAACACACGAATTCTTTTGTTGAACTTTTTGGATTAAGGATAATAATAATGCGATTGTACTTTTGCAAGGATATGCAAATTTGTTAAATATGTTAACAAAAAAGAAAATAAAAGAGATTTAAATTATATTTAAAAGTTGCAAAAACATTAATCTCCGATAAATATCCCTTTTCAAAGTGGTTCATATTGTTACCTGAATAGGTCCACAATCGGATTTGTAGGTTTAATATTTGCAATATGTAGAGTGTTTTTTTTTAGTATAAAATTATTCTATAATGGAATTTATATTTTATGTATAGCAGCATAACGTACAACAATCTCTATTTTATTAAGTAAAAATTTATGCTACACAAACTTACCACAAAAACTAAGCATACCCATCCATACATAGCACGAAGGCACTAAATATTGTTTGGAGTTTTCAGAAATTCGAGAATAAGATTTAAAAAAAAATTTTTTTTGATGAAAATACGTATAATTTTTCAATGAAAGTTTAATGAAATTGAAAACTTTTCAATGAAATTGAAAATTTTTCATTGAAATTGAACATTTTTAATAATGAATATAGAAAATGTTCTACAGGACATATTGATAATTTTGTATAGAGATTACATAAAAATGTTGTTATCGAAAATAGTTTTTATAAAAGATATCGCAAAATTTGTATTAAATTTATAAGAAATTTAAAATATTGTTATAGTCTCTAACAGAGATGAGTATTCAAAATATATTCTGATATTTATACGCATTCATACTTATTTTATTATCATACTCATACTACTCATATTCAAAGTTTGAAGTACTCATCATACTCATACTTAACATTAGGCATGATGTTTTTGATTTCTACTCTCCATGACTCAACACATAAAAGAATCACACAAAATAAGTAAGAATCGCGTACGAACACTACAATACTCACTAGAAGGTTGTGTGTTTGCTCTTTTGCTGCTCTGTGTTTTTTGCTTGTGTGTTTTTTTTTCTTTTGTTGCAAATGCAACAATAACTAAGACTGTAAATTTTGATGAATGATTCGAATCACTCCAATCATTTATGAGTTATTATAAGAATTTTTCTAAATTTATGAATCCGAATGAGTAGGCGTTTGAATCAAACATATTGCGAATGGCAATGAGTTCGATGTGAACGTTGTACTCATACTCATTTGCAACTGTACTTTTAAATTAATGTTGTAGTGAGTACGAATGAGTCAAAGTTGTTAAATTTCAATACTTTTTTACTCACTCGTACACAAAATTTCATGAGTACTTGCGAGTAGCGAAAAAGTGATTCATTGCTGATCTCTGGTTTGTACATTTTATATATATATATATATAAAGGAAATATTGAAAATATTGAAAATAAGTAACAAACTCTATAGAAAATATTAAACAATTTCTATAGAAAATATTCTACAATTCTGTAGAAAATATGTATTGATCACTTACTACAGAAAATAATGAACAATTTCTATAGAAAATATTCAACAATTTCTATAGAAAATAATGAACAATTTTATGGAGAACAATAAGCAATTTCTATAGAAAATTTTGATCATTTCCTAAAGAAAATATTGATCACTTTCTACAGAAATTAATGAACAATTTCTATAGAAAATATTAAAAAAAAATTAAATGAAAAAATTAAAAATTTCGAAAAAAAAAATCTGTTGAAAATGTGGGTAAAATTTTTGATATCTTCTATAGAATTTTCTGTTAATGTCTTCGGCATAATTTCTCTCAAAAATTTACAATCAAAAAAGTTTTTTTCATTGTATGCATTCAGAGTCATTAGGGAAGACAAAATTTTTCGATATTTTCTAATTTGAAAATTTTCTGTAGACATTACCGTTATCGATAAAATTGTTTTAGAAAGTTATTTTTATTGAAATATTTCCTCTACAAAATATCATCGTAACCAATAATATTGTCTATGGAAACAGAATCTAGTAGTTATCGGAAAGTTTTCGATTGAACAGTTCAGTTATCTAAAAAGTTTTCTTTATAAAATTATAATTATTAGCACGTTGTAGTCGCCGTAGTCTAGTGGGTAGTGTGTTGGCTTATTAGACGAAAGGCCAGGGTTCGAATCCCCGGTCAGACATCAAAAACGAAATATGAAAAAAAAATATTTCTTCGGCGGCTTCCTCTCAGCAGATTTCTGGCAAAAACTCTGAGAGTAAATAAAATTGCCATGTAAAGTTTCTCAAAAATCTGTCGCTCGGAGTCGACTTTAAACTGTAGGTCCTGCCACTCATGTATAAAAATGAACACACACAACATAAGTGGTGTGAGAAGCTAGGCCGTTATCCTGACCGAAGGGTTGTAATGGCCAATTATGTTATGTAGCACGTTTTCTCTGCTAAATAATATATTACCAATAATTTTATGGAAAGAAGTTGCTATAGGAAATTATAATTATCGAGAAATTTTTTGTAAAAAAAGTTATCGAAAAATTTCGTAACGAAGTATAAAAAATTCAAACAAATATTCTGTGAAAAATTATTGTTATTGAAATAATTTTACTGGTGAGTAGTTATTATAGATTTGTAAAGTAATTATTATAGAAAGAAAATTACAGTTATCGAGATATTTTCTGTAAAAAAAAAGTTATCGAAAAATTTTCTAACGAAGAATTTAATTACCCAATGGGAAGTATAAACAAAACATTCTGTAAAAAATTATTGTTATCGAAACAATTTCACTGGCTAAAGATTGATAAAGAGTAGTTGTTATGCAAAGAAAATTATTGTTATCGATAAAATTTCTATGGAAGTTTTTGTCATTTAAAATATTTTATTAAAAAAAAAAAAACAGCATTTTTTTTATTTTAATTCGATTGTTGTAAACAACGTTTTAAAACGCCTTGCTCGATAACAGGCGTTATGTAGGGTCTAAAGCGATTAACTACTACTTCATCCAATTCAGATACAAATTTCGTGGGAGATGAATGCAAAAATTAAGAAACTTTAATTTTCTTCCAAAACAATTTTGTCCATTCAGATATCCCCCTGAATTTTAAATTATCGATAAATTCTCTTCAATACTTATACAAAAGACTTAAAAACTCTTGCTATGATTCGTGTATATTCCTTAGGATCTATTACGTTTTTATTGACTTATGAAATTAATTTAAAACTTTTTTTGGATTATAAAACGATTTTTATTAAACTAAATTGTTTCGAAGCCATGGCAAGTGTTGTGATACATCACAGAAGACTACAAATTCCTGTAGATTACAGCCTAAACCTTTTGTTTGACCATTTGATACTATACCCCGTAGGAACCATCTGCCGTTGTTATTAATCATTAGGCCACTGCCCGAGTCGCCTTTACAAGGGCCCGTTTCATCTCTGTTACCCGCACAAATGGTACGCGATGATGTAAGCCTTTGATAGATGGAAGATGAGCGCAGACATTCACCTTCACTGACTATTTTCGTATCGACTTTCTTGGGTACGGGCACAAAATTCCGACCCTGTTCGTCGGCTCCCCAACCGGCTACCACACCGGATTTACCAACTAGATAGCTGATATCAGTAGATTCTGTCCATAGGCAAATAGGTCGTATGAAATTGGAAAATCTGAAAATAAATTTTTTTGTTTGAAATTCAAATTTTTTTTTTATAAATAGACAGAGCACTTACTGCACTGGTTCCCGTAGGTGCAGCACTGCTAAATCAGCATCAGCAAGAAGATTTGGATTGTATTGAGGATGCACTATTAAATTTTCTATTTCTCTAGTCACAAAGCCCTGCTCACTGAAGTCCTCTAAATTGTGATGGCCTATGTACACAACTAAACGATTCGCTGCTAAGCTGTTAATTTTAAAGCAATGACCTGCTGAGAGCACTGTTCGAGAGGAGAGTAGTGAACCACCGCACATGAATTTCAAACCGGCAGATTTCTGATAAATGGCAGTTAACCAGGGAAATTCACCACGCGTTACCTCTTGACCGCCATAAACCAAAGGTGACACACTAGTACTCATGCCACATTGATTACTTTGGACTGCTGGTTGAAATTGTGTGTTAAATTTGTCATTTAGTGCTGGAGTGGGCGGACCGAATTGTACATCATTGCTAGGGAAGTTTGATTGCACGCTGGGTGGATTAAAGCCGGGAAATTGTTGTGACGGTGTCTGTGGAAATGCACTGAGACCTTGTGTTATTTGGAATTTATGACTTAGAAAAAGTCTTGTCATGGGTGGGGGATCTGTAAAATGCAATAAGAATTGAATTTTTGTTTTTCGTTTGCATTTTATAAAATTGTATTCGTTTTGTTACTTACATCCGTTTCCTATACAAATATCCTGTCCATTTACCGTGATTCTGGTTAATTTCGGTACTTCAAACGAGGGAAATTCCACTCGATATATGATGGGGTCTCGTCTACTTTCCAATTTAATGCGACCATAGTAGTTCTGTAATGAAAGAAAATAAAATAAAAATTTTTGTTTTAGCAAGTCTCACAACCAAAAAGTGAGTTCATAAACCAGTGTTCTAGAAGTCGCTTTTTTAAAATAACTTAGTTTGCGGGAAATAATACATTTCTCTGCAGATATTTTGGATGTTGTGTAAAATATTTCCTCTCATAGCATAACCTAGCTTCCTTACGTGATAGCTAATCTACCTCCAAGGTTGTCTTGTTTATAAAGGTTTTGTAAGGGCAAAGGGCATTGAATTTCGTGAAACAGTTTGGGCGGCTAGGGCCCTCAAATTTTGGCTCAAGGTTCGTATAGAAATAGAAATTCTTGAAACAAAATAGTTTAAGAGATACAGTCTTTTCATCTTGTTAAAAAGGTTCAAAACACTTTCTGTCATGGGTTATTAATGAAATTTTGATCACCAGTTAAGTCCAGATACCAATTTCTTTCTGGCTATATTTAGGGAACTCTAGTGATAAGCAGAATTAACAGCTTCTTGCCAAAGAAGGTGATCAGCCCATCTGAGCAGATGGAATTTTGGGTCCTGCCAAACAAAGACAATTTTTATCACCTCATGCATAATTGTGTCCCGCAATAACATGGGGCCTGGATGGTCTGGTGGCGGTGTTAAAAGAGATACAAGAAGAAACTTCCGAATAATTGATAACGTCGATACTGGCAATACGTACTTGAAGTACGTAGATCAATACACCGTAGTCTAGGATATAGTGGTGTTGGCTTATTAAGCACGAGGCCACGTTTCAAATCCCAGGTCAGACATTTCTTCCACAAGCAGAACTATGAAAAAAAAATATTTATTCGGCTAAAAACTCTGTGAGTAATTAAATTGCCATGAAAAAGTTCCTCAAATATCTGTCGTTCACAGTCGGTTTTGAATTGCAAGTCCTGCTACTCATGTCTAAAATTAATACACACAAACATGTGGTGGTGTGAGAAACTAGGTCATAATCAAACTGATGGGTTGTAATGACTAAGTATGTGTTGTATGTATGTATGTAAGTGTTGAAGTTATTGTTTAAACGACAACAGCATTTCCGGCGTTGCCATGAAGAGTTCGATGGGTCCGCTTATCTAAGGAAAGTTCACTTACCATTTTCAGGGCTCAAAATCCTGTTGCTTCTATGTCCCTAAGATGATTCCTAATAAGTGATGCCTGCAGGCTACATATGTGATGAGATTGTAAGACTATAAGGTTTGAAAAAAAAACCAAAATGAACTTCATACCCAACAAGCCATTGAGAACTAATGCCTATGCCTACTATTTTAAGAAAGAAAAAAATGTTGCTTGCCAGACTTCTTTCTGAAACATGCTGTCAATAAATTTTGCGCCCCTGTTAAATACCCATAAGTTAAGAATTTTACTTATGAATTCCATATTTATTTGGTCATAATTTACTGTTCGATTGTCTGTCTGTCTGTCTGTGAACATTGTTAAAATATTCATTTTATCAATCGTAAATTAGTTTTCGCAAATAAATTTAAATTTTATTTGTTTATTTGGATATTAATTTGACAAAAACTGCTTCTGTCATAATAAATGTTTTCATACAAAAAAAAAAAAAAAATTATAACAACAACGACGACATTAATGGCTTTTAGATAGCCAGTTAAGATGACAACAGCAATAATAAGTCAAAATCAGTTAAGAAACAAATGGAACCAGTCTTAAACAAATACGTTTTCACTATCACGCAGAGAATAGTTAAAAAATAAAAATACACGCGCTTTTTTAGTTTTTGTGTAGATTTTATGAATAATTATTGATAATTGTTTACGGGGTATTTAATCGAGAGTCATCGAATGTGTTATTCCTCACAAGAGTTTTCATGGCTTTTCTTTGAAGGGGGATATGTTTAACGATAGTAACATGTACAACCCCTTTGTGCTGTTAATATTTTGCTCCGTCAACAGCCGTCTTTCATTATTTAAACTGTTTAAAGTAATGTTGGAAACAAAACGATTAAAAAGGCAACAAATCGAATACTAATGCAGCCTTATTTCATATTATTATTGTGACCATTTGCCCCATAATATACATCATAATTATGCATAAACTGTCTGATAGCGATCTAAATTAAATCTGTTAACATTATTCCTAGCGGTTCTACATCGAACAGTGTTGCTTAGACTTTTTAGTATGAAAACACCGATAAAGTGTTGTATAAGCGCTGTAGAAATGGTTTAATGGTACTTATATAGGCTATATTGATTTCTTGGACTCAAGGTTTGAAGCAAGGACAAGCAATGCCTTATGCTAAGTCTTCTCGAGTAGAAGTTGTCGTTATCTAGTAGGTACTGTATTATTAAATGACAGCACATGGTTTAAACCCCAGCTAAGATATCTCGAACAAAGCTAACTTTGAAAAAATATTCCTTCAGTGACTTCTTGTGAGTAGTCTTCTGGCAAAATCTCTTACATACATACACAATTGGCCATTACAACCCTTCAGTCAGGATTACGGCCTAGCTTCTCACACCACTTATGTTGTGTGAGTTAATTTATACATGAGTGGCGGGACCTACAGTTTAAAGTCGACTCAGAACGACAGATTTTTGAGAAAATTTTCATGGCAATTTTATTTACTCGCAGAGTTTTTTCCAGAAATCTGCCGAGAGGAAGTCGCCGAAGAAATATTTTTATATTTTCGTTTCTGATGTCTGACCGGGGATTTAAACCTGGCCTTTCGTCTAATAAACCATCACACTACCCACTAGACTACGGCGACTTCAAAATCTCTTACAAGAAATAAAATTGCCATAAAAAGTTTTCTCAAAAGAAACAGTCATTAGCTTCGACTTTAAGCAGTAGCTTGCGTTACTATTGGATAAAAGTCAACATCCACGATATTAATGATGCAAGAAGATAGGTTGTAATCCTGACTAAAGGTTTGTAATATCCAATTAAGTAAGTTTTGTAGTCGCCATTTACTAGTGGATAGTGTGTTGGCTTAGGTCATGGTGCAAACAAAATATTTCATCAGCGACTTCCTCATGGCAGATTGCTGGCAAAAACTGTGAGAGGAAATAAAATTGCCATGCAAAAGTTTCCCAACAAAATCTGTCGTTTAGACTTGACTTTAAACTGTAAGTTTGGCCACTTCAGGATAAAATTAATACACGCAACATGATTGACGTGAGAAGTTTGGTTGTAAACCTGACTAAAGGGTTTTAATTATACCGATAAATCATTGCCTAGAGAAAATATTCATTAAATGCCGTATTTTTCACTTTCTCAATGAATTTCTAACGCTGCAACTATTTCATCAACTGCCAAGGGGATATCCCCCTGCTTATAAGTACATACCGTTTGCAATGGCTGCCTTTGTGTCAGAGAAATCGTTAACTCGATGGAATTTGATACGGCGGGTATTTGAATCCTTCCATAATATTGTGAATTCTCAACAAAATACTGAAAATAAATGGGACACGGTACTGATGGCACATCGAAATATTGTTGTGTGTCATTAAATATGATGAGTAATAAAAATATTATACGCTGCAGGTAGAATTTCAACATTCTGGGATGGGTTAGGTTGGATGAGTGTTTATTTTTCTGGAGAATTTCTTTTAAAACTTAATATGATGACCGAGATTTTTTGATTTAAAAAAACTTCTTCTTTTGCGTTTCAAAACAATTTTTTTCAGCAAAAAAAAGCGGGGGGATTTTTTACAGCTTAAAGCACTTTTCTTGTTGTTGTTGGCAATTGGCTTGTTACGTAGACGTTTCAATTATTATTTTAGATTTTTTTTTTTTAAATTTTATTAATGATTTTAAAATATTTTTTTTTATTAAAACACTCCCGATTTTATTTAATTTTACGTTTTTGTTGCGACACTTTTTTCTGTAAACATTTCCTCACCAGCACCGTTCCGGCCAAACTTTATTTACAAACTGATCAAAATATTTATTTTAACACACTGTCTTGACTTACCATTTAGCAAAATAACAATAACAACAACAACAACAACAACAAAAATTAACAATAAAACGCCACTACTTTAATGAGCTGTTTAGTTGGTGTACGAGTATGCAAAATCATTCACAAAACAAATGTGTTGCGAATTGAATGAATGACTTCGAAGAGTAGGTTAGGGCATAAACACACTATGAAGTGCCTTATACCACAGATATTATAAGAAATTGTTGAAAACAAAGCCACGTTACTGGGTCATTTAGATAAAAAATCTTTATCCTCACATAGAGATATGCGGACTTTAATACAAAGTAAAGCCTATTACACATGAAACCTAGGTTCAAATCCCGGCTCAGACATCTCCAACGAAACGAAATACAGCAGATTTCTGGTAAAAACTCTGAGAGTAAAAGAAAATTGCCATGAAAAAGTTTGTCAAAAATCTGCTGTTCGAAGTCGATTTGAGACTGTAGCTGCCGCCACTCATGTATAAAGTTAACATACGCAACATAAGTGGTGTGAGTAGCTAGGTCGTAATCCTGACTGACTGTATGTATGAATGCAAAGTAAGAGTTTCTAAAATTTTGACTATGAACAGCCTACACTCGGCATGTCCTATAGTAGTTTGAATATGACTACCTGGGAAAATCCAGGCAATCGTTGTTTATTCTGGAGTTACACAGAAATATATTCCCTCCATCAATATTATACTACAACGGCCTCTATACCTAGTGCGAGGGATAACCTAAAGGCTATAATTGTGACTCCTGACTCGCAGATTTTGTGATATGCAAGTAAAGCTGGAATTCGTGCAGTTGAATGCATTAAAGCTGACCTTTATGCCAAGCACAAGTAAGCTTAACACTGCTAATAAACTAAGTAGCATCTGTGTAGGGTATCATAATGGGCGTATTTTTTTTTCTTTTGTTTTCTATCAGTAAACAAAAAAAATTGTGGTTCTCAGGTGAATCTTCTGAATGTTTAATTACTAGTTTCAATATGACTTAACAGCAGTGGAGACACAATCGATAACAAATTGTATGACAATTGGCATCTAATACGACGTAAACAGTATTAGAGAGCCAATCAATATTTAAACAATTTATTAAGAAGAAGAGAAAAATTGTTAAATATTTTTAATGTTTTTGTTTGTAAACAAATACAACAAAAATAAACAAATTGTTTAACATTTATTTTAAATCATCAAAAGTGTTACCATTTAAATCGGGTGAAAAAATTTTTTATTATTTAGTTTCACGATATAATTGCATAGGGACTCTTGGGCATTACTCACTGTACGAGGTTAATTTTTTTTTTTAAGACGTCAAGGAAGATCAAATTAATCTTGATTAAGCTTAGTGCAGAAACTTCGGATATAAAAGTATTTTTAGTGTCGTTATAACGATCATTTATGAAATTGAATACAGTGGTTGGCATAGCTCCAAGTCGTTGAATCTGATACCTACGCAAACATGCAAAATGAGTAGAAGGAGCAACGGAAAGAGGAGATTTAAGTCATGCATCAGTTTTATAATCAAACTTCTCACAGGGGACTATAGACTCAAAGAACATTTATGTACTTAGAAAGAGAGTTACTTTGAAATCGCCGAAATCTAGTAGGTAGTGTGTTAGCTTATTAGACGAAAGGCCGCGGTTCAAATCCCCGGACAGACATCAAAAACGAAATATAAAAAAAAATATTTCTTTGGCGACTTCCGCTCAGCAGATTTCTGGCAAAAACTCTGTGAGTAAATAAAATTGCCATGGAAAGATTCTCAAAAATCTGTCGTTTGGAGTCGACTTTAAACTGTAGGTCCCGCCACTCTTGTATAAAATTAACACACACAACATAAGTGATGCGTGAAGCTAGGTTATAATCCTGGCTGAAGGGTTGTAATGATGAATTATGTATGTATGTATGTATGTACGTACTTATGAGCTCTGAAACCATTTCATTGTTTGTAACCGGGTTATCATTTCGGAGGCTTTAATTCACGACATCACTTTTGCTTTATGTTTTGAGTCAAAGATTTCCCAGCAACATTTGTTAATGCAACAAAGTTATCGACATTCGCGTTGACCAGTAACCACTCTTCTATATCGCTGAAGTTCTTGTTAAATTTTTCACGTAACAACAACTGTAAATTGTTAAAATCTTAGGGGGTACA